>JARHVA010000548.1:4770000-4855000 GCA_037957365.1 Torreya grandis | reverse complement strand
TAGAGGGATAAAAAAGTGGATTCTTGATTCATTTACAAGAATTGAAGTCATAGTTAGTGAAGAGTATTTATTGAAAGAGTTTTGATAGTGTCATTTGCAGTGAATTAAATTCTATAAAACCCTCCAAGTATGTTATCTTGACCATATTCTTAGTTTTAAACTAATAATGTCAAGTAGATATCAAGATGTTTATTGTCAAATATTGATATTCATTACCTTTTTTCAAGGAACAAAGTGAGGTTTGGTATATTAATCTAGTATTGGTGAGGCTATAATAGATATATTATATGGAGGCATTTTGGGTATATGCAATACACCTATAAATAATATCATACGACTAATAGAGACTTCTCAAGTGAGATAACTTGGGTTATAAAGTTTAAGTTGTGATCTTAAAAAGGATTTGGTGATAATAAGAGTGTGAATTGCATCATTTGACATTAGAGATGGTATAAAGTATTTTGATATTGAATGGATCTTACTTATTTTTTTTATAAATTGTGAAGATAATTTGATAGAGTGGAAGCAAGAATAAGAGGTAGAGTGGGTCTAAAAAGGTAGCCTACTCAGGAAATATTGCTTTAAGATATAAGGAATATTAAAACAACGTTATCATCCATGGATTATACACAAAGGAGAGAATTAGATACATGAGACATCAGTTATATAGAGGAATAAGGACCTCAAAAATAAGTGGTAGTAAAAATAGAAGGACCAGAAGAAATAATTACCAAAGCACTTATGGGGGTAAGTTATAAACCCAAGTGAGAGGTAAATACATATTATGGTAGTCTAAATATAGAGGATATAATTTATTATATTAGTTCCATACACAAGTACTTTGGATATGAGAATGTGGATGAAAAAAAGAAGGTGAAATGTTCTATGAAAATACTTAAGGGTCATGCATCCATATGTTAGGATGGAGTAAAAGATGAAATAAGAAGTGAAGGGAAGCCAAATATTGAAATATAGGATAGGGTAGTGTCTAAATTGAAAGGTAATTTTTTTCCAAGATATTATCAAACTACTTTATTTAATAAGTTTCAAAATCTAAGGCAAATGGAGATGTCAGTAAGAACCTATATAGAAGAATTTTATAGGCTAACAATCAAAGCATGTCACATTGAAGAGGATGTTTAGAAGTTGGATTTATATATTTATGGATTGAGATTCAATGTCTAAGATGAAATCAATATTTTGACACCAAGATAAATTGAGGATTCATATCAATATACTTTAATTGCAAAATAAAAATTGTCAAGAAAGAAAAATTAGTTATCAAGTAGTAGAGGTAGAACTCCTAAAGGCATAGAAAATCATGTAGATATAATTAAATTATAGGTAAATTATGAAGGAGATAAAAACATAAAAAATCATATTAAAACCATAATAGGAGGTTATCCTTTTAGATATAAAAGATCATATGCACGAGTTAGAGATTTATGAGGTTTTAGGGATAGATGCTTCAAGTGTGGTAAGTATGTGCATAGGTCATATGAGTGCCTATAATACCCATATATAAGTCAAGGAAGTTATAAAATATATAAAATTGATGAAGAGGATATTTTTGGATCACCTTCTCATGAAGATGCATCTGAAGTTGGAGAATCCTTGCTCAAACCCAACACGAAGATCCAATAACCTGCATAAAGGAAGGCATTGTTTATAACTAATTAAAAAGAATAAGGTAAGTATTTTAAATTTATTATAGATATTGGAATCACATTTAATATTTTATCTTCTAAATTGGTTGATAAATTAGGATTAAATAAGACTATACACACTACTCTATAAGAGGTTTCATGTATTCAAAAAGGCCATCAATTTTTGGTCAATGAATAATGATAAGTTTAGTTTCAAGTAAGGAGTTATAAATAATAAGTGGTATGTGATTTGATTAAAATGTATGTATTCCATGTTCTCTTAGTCATACCATGTTAATATGACAAGAAAACCAGTCACGAAGGAAGGAACAATGCTTATATATTTGAGAAAGATGGAGAAATACACACACTCTTACCATTTAAGGATGATAATGTCATTATATAAAATAATTAAAAGGTGATATTGACAAGGGAAAATTAGTTCTTTCTATAAGACAATAAAGAGGAGGTAAGTGATACATCATCTGATTAGCCAAAGATAATTACTATATCTCAAAGGTAGCTGATTTATATTTAAAAAACTCTAATTTTATCAAATGAACATGTGAATAATTTATTTGTTGAGTTATTTAAAAATTTGTTATCCATAATAATCATATTATATCTTTATGAAATAATTTATAAAGTTAGTTTTTTAAGTGAAATTGCCATCGAAGGTAATAGGGGCAACAAACTGTCAAGTGGGAAACAAGTGGAAGAAAAGAGTGAAGTTATCTTAAAGGACAACAATGAAGACATGAAAGTTGATAATAAGAATAGTGGAATTAGTAAAAAATATATGAATATGAGTAAATTCATCAAGGAGGATGCAATCATGGAAAAATAAGTTTCTAACAATGTGAAACAAGAAGAAGTTATAGAATTTCAAGTTGATGTACTAAAGGAGAAACTAGTCCTTGAAGTTGAGAAAAATGGACCTCAATTTTACAATGAATAATTAGATTTTTCCTAATTTTTTTTTTCATTTGTGTTTATAGTAAATTAGAATAAAAATAATTTGAAGGTGATAAACATGAAGTTAGGTAGAGAAAGGAATATCACAAAAGAAGAATACAATTCACTATTAGACAAAATAAAAGTAGGTATATACTCATCTAGTATGTCATGAGATCCAAGAGGGAATAAAAAATTAATAAATAATATAATTTAAGAGGCTTATAAAACTTAAAATCATCTGAAATTTATGAGGACAAGTACAACTGCAGCATTGAGAGTTCATCAGTAGGAGTTCATGAAACATTATTTTGTACCCTGGCAGTCTGATTTAGGTGATACATGAAATTATATAAATTTGTGCATGAAATAAATATGGTAATTTATTAGTGTGTTATATAGACACTAATAATATTATTTAAACTTCACAAGGTCATTTTGAGTCTATAAGGTCAATTTTTAGATTTCCTGCCAAAAGTGACAATTCAAAATTCTAAATTGTTCTTGCATTATTTAATGGGTATTGGTGGAATTTAAAAATTATTAGCCTTGTGTAAATGATCATAAGAGTTTATTAATTTTATAGGAACTAAATTATCTGAATTTAATGATGTAAAAACACTTTTAAATAATTGTATGATTAAATTAGGTCTATCTATGTAGGAAGAGGGCTAGGATTAAGCCTTGTCTAAAGTTTGTATTGGGAGTTAGGAAGTCTTAGGAATAAAATATGACTTAAAAATTATAGTTTGTAATATATTAATGGAAAAAATTTGAACCATCCTTGTATAAGCTTTTAAAATTTAACAAAATTATATAAAATGTGAAGAATCTCATGTTAGCAAGGTTGGACTATGATATGTATGTCTATGTATGATTTATTGATTTAAACATAATAATATGTTCTTTGTGGAAAAATATTTAAAATTTCATGGTTTTTCATGTCATATTATGTTATTAAACCTTAATTCTCCAAGACTATGTGTAAAACACAAAATTCTGTGTGTACACAGAGTAAGAATGAGGTCGAAGAATGCAATTTTTAATATATGGATATTTATAAAAATTGGAAAGATAATAAATAGTGTTTACATACCTAATAAATTTGATTTTAGTTTTTAACCATGTTATCATAATTATTTATACTACCATTTTTTTTATAAACATAACTTAGTTATTACTATTAAGTGTAGTTTGGTAGTTTGTTATGGTTACAAACAGTTGCATCCTAGCCAATTTTATGTTGTATATATACTCAACATCTTATCTCAATAAATAATTGATGAATATTATGTTCTCCATCTAGTATTAGAGCATCATAATAGTGGAGGATAGATATATGTGCATTCAAGGAGTGAATGTGTGGAAATAAGACTTATGAAGAAGGATATGTAGTCAACAAAAAGGCATTCCATAAGTAGATAACCTAGTCAAGATCTAGTTCCTCTATGTTACATCCTAATTTATCACTAATTAAAATATTTTATTTTCTATGGATATTTATATTTGACACATTTGATTTCATTTATTTTGACTAATCTTTGAGATATATGATGTTATGGGATAGTAGGGTATTACTTAGGTTACATGTTTACATTGCTATGAGTTAGCTATAGTGTAAGTTTTTACATTATGAACATGTTGATTTGTAATTTTATTTATATTTTATGATGTATAAATATCATGATGTAATAATATAACTACCTTCTTGTTGTGAGTTTTACGTAGGAGAACTCATCCCTTAGAGCATGATGGAAGGAGAGCATCATCGGAGAGGATGACATAAATCAAGATGTTAGAATATGATAGAGAAACTGGCTAGAACCCTGTACACACCACATTAGATATCACATGTTAGAATGCATAATAAATGGTTTGTTTAGTGTGTTTATTTTACTTGCATTAAATACTTATTTGATGTGATTTGTGAGTATAGTTTAAATGGTTTAATGGAACTTATTTTGCGTGATTAACATGTTTGATTACTAAATGCTAGTAAAAACATGATTTGTATAGATAATTAAATCTAGATTATTAATTTATGAAATTATCATTAAATTTGTATGCATTAGGAGGATGTTAATTAAATTAGTAAAATTATAGATTTTTATAATTAATGTTAAAAATAAATAAAATTTAGAAAATTGTCATTTATGAGGAAAAAATTGAAAAGGAGAAGAAAATAAAAATAAATAAATAAATAAATAAATAAAAATAGAATGGCTCAAAAATAATAAAAACAAAAAAAAATGAAATGCATTAAATATTAAAAAAATAGAGGAAAAAAATTCAAAACATAAAGAAAAATCTTTTAAAAAAAAGGAATACTCCCTTCTTAGCTTAACATGGAATATGAAAGGAGGAGGATAAGTTTTTTTTTAATTTATAAAAATAGAATAGCATAGGGTGAAGGCATAGTACAATAAGGAAAAACATAGAAGAGGAATTTGGAAGGAGAAGAAGCAAGGACAAATATAATGAGAGCAATTATGGGCTGCCAGGTAGGTGTTTTGCTCATACGTAAACCTTAAATTCTATGTGTTTCTTTTAGATAACTATATTGACATTATATTAATCTATAAAACAATGTATTATAGCCTAGGCATCCCACATAAGTATATTCTATATTTATTCAAAAAAAACATAGACATCGATCTAGAGTGTGTATATATATATATATATATATATATATATATATATATATATATATATATATATATATATATATATATATATATATATACACTACCCAAATCAAATCCTTCAATGAATTTTTTTTTGTAGTTAGACAACACATTAATGTATGGGATGATTTGGTTTTTGTGATGTTAAATCACCATAATAAGCTATTTATATAGTCTTTAATTAAGTAAATTCTATTATATAGGGAATTTTATAACCTGAGATATATCAGATAGTAGGTATTTGACTTATTCACAGCATCATTATCTGAACAATATTATATATTAGATCATATAATAGGATGCATGTCTACAATAAAATAGGTGAATTTCATACTATAAATTTAAGTTGATTATAAGGGTGGCATCGATCGATCTCTAAAAGGAATCATTAGACATGTTTGACTGTTTTGAGGGGTTGCAACCAACCAATTTACATCAAGTGATTAATAAAATATGTTGATCTGAGTTAATTATATCACTGTAAAAGTTTATTCATTGCAATATTATTTATGGCATCATTGTATTTAATATTCCTATCCTATATAATGAGTTGATTATTTACATAATTTATATACTAGTTGTTCACTGCATATAAATATGAGTAGTAGTTGAATATATATAGCTTATATACTAGTTTGTTCATTGCATAGGTTAATGAGTTTACAACTTATAGTTAATTATACACCTTATTAGTTATATATCTATATTTTAAAAAATATATGTCATTGTAATAATTTAGAAATGACACCATGGCTTTAAAAAAAAGGAATATTGAATCCTTAACACATTAAGTTTCCATGTGCTTATTCAAAGTGGATTATTTATATATTAAAATACACTATAATTAGGGTAATTATTATATAATACTAATTAGGGGAAATATTTTAGATGATTAAAGGCATGATTTTACATTAGAAAGAGTTATTTACTCTTGTATTGTTATTTGAACCCAAAAAATAGCCCATTTCGTAAATAACATTAGCTGTGAGTTCTTAAAATATGAGGGTATATATGAATGAAATTTTAACATAGGTATATATAAATTTAAATGGAGTTTTGAAATAAGAGTCAAGATGGAATTGATCTTGTGGCAAGAATTAAGAGATTATACCTAGACGGTAGTCATAAATAAATGATGATTTGACAAAGAAAATATGTATATAAACTTCAAAATTGACTAAGGATAATTGTTTGGAATTGTACATGATAGTCAATATTTTTGGTATTATGACTATTGATAAACCTCACAAAAACCTTATTTTGGAATATTAGTGACTATAGGTATATTTATGTGGTTAGTATATAAAGATTTCCTATAAATATTTAATGAGGCATGTGAAGGATAAAGAGCTCAACGTAGCCTTCATTATGATATGCATGAGTTTAATTATTATGTATAACTTATGAATAAAAAATCATGGTGTTAATTTAATATTAAAATAAGATACATATTTATAAAGTAATAATAGTATGATTAATGTGAAATGTATGTTTCTTTGGTGCTCAAATTTGTACCAAGTTTATATGCCCTTTGTGAAGAAAATTGGCAATGTTAATGCCAAAATTGGGTAGGCTAACCAAAGGCATGAGCCCATGTGTAATTATTTAGGTCTACGTTGCAGTAGAGAGACACAGAAGAAAGTTTTAATCCATGCCAATGGACTTTTCATGTGGAAAAAGGGCAGAAAAATAAAACAATGTTTGGATTTTTGTTTGCAAAGGGACATGTGGTAGTTGGTGGGGATTCTAGTGATAAATATAGGTTTAACCAAGGAGAATTGCATTTGAAACCACAAAGTTCTATCACAAGTAGGGGATGCCAAAAGAAATTGAAAATGAGGGGGTGAAATCTTAGAGGATTTCTAACTAGAAAATAAAATTGTAAAATGCAAACATCAAAAAGAAAATTTGTAAATTGTTGCTGTAGTTTCGGATCCTATGGAACGAAGATAAGAAGACAAGACAATAGAAATGGGAAGATGAAATTCAATTTTCAATAATGAAATATTGTAATTTTTATCTATGTTTCTAAATTCTATAAAATATAGGATAAGATTAGGTAGGAAGAAACCAATGGGATAAAACATACGTATACCCTGTTGATAAATAGGAATATATGCATGTGGTTAGGCGAATGGAAATACCATTGAGAGCACCATTTATAGTATAAAATGAAGCATTCTTGGTAGAATGCAAATTTCAAAATATACCCAAATGGTCAGTGATCTCAACCAGGGATTACAATGCTCTTGAGGCTATTCTGCATCTTAGATGGAGCTATTCTTGTGATATATGGAGTGTGGGATGCATACTTATAGAGTTGTGCACATGAAAGACCCTATTTAAAACCCATAGTTTCTATGGAATCAGTAGAAATCTTTGTTGTTATTTCATGAGGAACATTAGAATGTTCATATAATGTAAAGGTAATATTTTCATGAACTATGAGTGAATCAAAGAGAGTTGCACCTTGAAATACCAATCCTATCCATATACCTGATATTACCTTATAATCGATTAAACCTTGTTTTTTTTTACCATAATTAAATACTTCACCCTTATCTAGATTGAAAACTCCAACAATTATTTTAAATAATAGTGGAATTTATAGTACTAGATGGTCCAATTATACCAATATCTTCTCCATATCTAATCTCAAATCTTACTCCTCTTATAATATACTTCTCACCAAATGACTCGTGAATATTTCTACACTCAATGATAACATCTGAGTCATCCTCAAATGTTTTGATCACTATTAGGCCTTCTAATTATGTTGTATTTTGATGATTTATAGTACATGCTAATGAATCCTGGTACCATCTTTTAGTAGAAAGAATAGATAAGGTGAAAATAACCCTTTTGTTGCCTTCTTTCTTCATACCCAAATGCCCAAAGGGAAAATTTGAAGGTAGATTCAAGAAACATTGGAATTTTATAGAAGGTTTTAGATATGATGAGGGTAAATTTAATTCAATCACTAGTATTAAGACCAAGTTGTGTACCTCATATTTGCATTATAAGTGTGGAGTCAAAATATTTGAAAAGAAGCCTTCTTTGCCATCATGGTTACTTATAGGAATAGTAGTGGCTTCAGTGGCTGCAGTTACTAAAAGTATTCCAATGCAATATATAGTGGAGCTCACACTTCTTTATGTTGTTATTTTTGGGATCACATTAGGCATGTACATTTGTGCTAAATTATTTATTCAAGCAACCATTCTACATGCCTTGCTTGTAGGAGTTATTACATATAAAACCATATTTGTGGTCTTTACACATATTACTTCCTCATCAAGTCCAAAGGTTTTTACCCTGGGTTTTTGCACTTATGGTAGCATTTTTACTTGTTATGTATTTGGTAGAAGGTCAACTGAGGTTATCTACAATATAAAATGGAGAAGAGGAGAGGTTTATAGAATTGTTAGCTCTTGAAGGTTATTTGATATATTTTTTGGGATTGTATGCAGAAATTTTCATGCTGAAAGCTTTGGAGATAAAATTTGAGTTGAAATCAAATAATTGTTAATGAAAGGGCTGGTTTTTTAGAAAAAATATTCTACGAGGTATTCTTCTAAACCAATTTGGAATGGATTTAGGGTGAAAAAATTAAGATTTTTTTTTTCAAAATTTATATATGAGCCCCCCAAAGTCCATGGGAGATTTTTGTGGGAGAAACAATTTGAAAAATGCAAGTCTCCAAAATGTAATTGCAAATTATGGTCAACTCTCCCAAATCCACCAGTCAAATAAATGGATAAAAGTCAACTCAAGAGGAGCTTTAGGGATAATTTAGGGAGGAATGCAATTTTGAAATTTTGTAAATGTGTAAAATACAAATTTTGCTTGGATCTCCCAAAAACCCACATTAACATTGGTGAACATAAACTCCTAGTGCAAGTGGGAAATTTCAAGGCCAATTGTAATTTTGCAATTTCAAATTACCCTAGTGCAAATGGAACTTTCAATGTCATCTACAATTTTTTAAATTTTAAATTATAGTTTGAGTTCCTATTTACCTAAGGGAAATTTTAAGGGGAATTATAAATGCGAATTAAATTTACAAATTGTAAATTTCATTTGGAGTTCTCATTTGACTAAGCAAACTTTTCATGGAAATTGGAACTCCAACTACAATTTATAATTTTGTAGATTTGCAAATTGTAAATTGAAGTTGGATTTCCCATTTCCCTAAGGGAACATTAAAGGGTAACTATAAATGTGAATTACAATTCTTTAATTTATAAATTTCAAAACTATTGCTGAGTTCCAAATTTCCTAAATACAAAGAAAATTGAAAAATTACAAATGGGACACGGATTTCCCCAGAACAAAGGAAAATTGCAAATTTGCAAAATGGATCAAAATTTTGCAAAAAGGCCAAAAAGTGAATAAAACAAAGTGTGAATAAAACAAAGTGTCAAAAGGTAATTTAGAGCCAAAAAGAAAAAAGGTAAGAATAACCTAACTTTTTCATTTTCCATTAGTTTTCTTGTTCAAACACATCCATGGGAGAAATATTATAGGTTTTCAAGAACAAGGTATGCCACTCTAAAAAATATTTATTAGGTATCCATGGGTACAGAGTGTTTAAAATCCATCATTACAAG
The DNA here is from genome assembly GCA_037957365.1 of Torreya grandis. Classification (NCBI taxonomy): domain Eukaryota; kingdom Viridiplantae; phylum Streptophyta; class Pinopsida; order Cupressales; family Taxaceae; genus Torreya; species Torreya grandis. Next base: position 4,845,106 of record JARHVA010000548.1, on the reverse strand, counting down.
GTAGGGTTGTTCTTTGGCGTGCATAAAAAGAAGGGAAACTATCCAAAAAGGTTCCAAATATGCAAATGAGTGGTCAAAGGACATCTCTAGGTAGTTGCACAAGAATACAAAGGGTTTATCTGGATCCAAAGGTAAATATTCTCCTTCTAGCTCCTATAACATGTATTTCTAGCCAAGAAATCAAAGGATTTACCCCAAATTTTCATAATTTCATGTAGAGGTAGTTACAACAATAATTTTCCTTGTAAAATAATAAATATTCTAAGCATGACCAAAGAGCATATTCTATGTGAAAGCATCTTGGAAAAACTTGAAGGGTTGTTTTGTAATTTATAAATATTACAAATTGCAACCCACATTTTTGTATTGCAAAAGGGTAAAAAATGTATAAATAGAGGGCTTATCCTCTATTCTAAGGTTGTTATTAGTATTTGTTTGTTCTAAGTATAGGATCTTTCAAATTTTGGGATGATTGTTGTGTGTGAATTTTATCTCTCTTACTAAGGTGGTTGTAGTTTTACAACCATTAACAAGTTTTGAGAGCATGTTAATATGTTTCCCCTATCCAACATGAAACAAACTCACCATGCTTGTCACCATGGCAACATTTTGAAACACTGATGTATGTAAGTTTTTATTTCAAGATAATGGAAAATATTTATGTTTCTTACTCTTTCCTATTGATGAAATGCAATAGTATATTCTATGATTTCAGTTGATTAGATATCTTGTTTTGTACTCATTACTAGTTGTCATTTTGGGCATAGATCTAAGGTTATAAATCCCTTTCTACATAGTGCTTTGAAAATGTGTTGTTGAATACCTATTAAGGGAACCATGGGTTTGTGGATTTAACATAAAAATGTATTTTAAATTTTATTTATATTGTATGTTCTAGGGTTTCAAGAAGCATTTGGGTATTTACATTTTATTGGCACCAATAGATGAAAATCACTCCTAGTAGTTACCATATCTTACATTTAATTTTTCTACATATTTGTAATAAGTGATGTCATGAATGTTGAAATAATACCTATTGTTTTAAAACAAAAAACACACCACCCTCTTTTTATTTCTATCTAACTTGTCCTACGTATCTTTCCCTACAATTAACATAGATGTTGCATATTTTAAGTGTTATTTTCTAGTAGATGGATAAATATTAGGTATAAAAAATGTGTCTACCTTTTGTTCTTTGAAGCCTAGCATTGTAGTATTCTATTCAGCCCCTTGTTGTTGAAAATTTATTTTTAAATCAAGGTTGCAAGAGCTTTCCCATCTATCTTTAGTAGCTTGTATGTGACCTAGTGCATTTGTTCATTATATATGGCAACACTTCTCAGGTGTAATGAAGGAGTTTGGTTGTACCCTACTCACATTTGTGTTCTTGTGTGTCAAAAAGTTCTATGGATATTGAATTATATAATCCCTCTATGTGATCAAGCTACCCCATAGGTCCTCTCACCTTAGTTTAGGCAGAGCCAAAAGTAATAGTAAGCTAACCATACCCTCTATCAATTCCTTCCAATCATTTTATATGTCTGGTATACCCATTTACTAAACCCATCCATAGATATAATAACATACCAATGGGTTTATCATCCATGTTTGCCATTTTTATCAAGTGTGTAAGGCTAAGCAAAATAGGTGTACAACTGGAAACTGACACTTAACTGGCACCATTTTCAGGGAATAAAAAGACACATATGGAACTTGTTTTGATAGGGAATATTATAGAGAGATATAAGTAATTCAATTTTGAAAGTTTTCTTCTTATCTTTATACTATTTTGACTATCTTTGGTTTGTCAACACGTCCACTCTACTGGAATTATTGCTGAGAAAAGATAAGACACCCATAGAACTTGTGTTTTGGGGGAATATTATAAAGATATATAAGTAATTCATGTTGTGAAATCATTTACTTATCTTTGTGTTATTATGACTATTTTTGGTTCATCAATGTTGCCACTCAACTAGCACTATTGTCAGGGACAATTTTTATCACCTTTGTTGTTGGGGAGTCTTGTAGAGTGTTGTAATAAATTTTAGGTTCTAAAAGTTGTATGCCTATATTTGATGCAAGTAATCTCATCCATATTTTCAAACATTATTTATCCATATTATCTAAAGTGTTTGAAAGTTAGGATTATTTGAGCATGCTTTAACTATCTTGACCATTAATGCCACAACACTCCATTGGGGACATAAAAGGAATTGAGATATTTGATCAAATTGACATCTACTAAATTTATTTTAAAGAGCTATAAATTTTTGATGTCTTGAGGTGGTTTCCCCTTGTTGAACATGAGTCTAAAATTTTCATTATCTTTTCTTTCATATATCATCACTAATTTTAGCAAGATAAGGTTTCAATATGTATCACTGTAAGTCTATAAATGGTTATATTATATAATATTTCTTCTAGTGAAAACTCCAAAACATCAAATAGTTTCAAAGAAAGAGAATTTACCACTTTGAATTTTTTCATCCTTGAGAGTTCTTTTACTTGTCTCACCCTTAATTGTTGATAAAAAAAGAAGGGTAAAAGTTTGTAGGCTGATTAAAATAGATGTACAACTAGGAACCAATAGGTTTAAATGTGCTTATTAGCATATACATGTACATAAGGTTGTGTACTTATGACTATAATTCCATGGGTGGTAATAAAATATATTATAGATTTATGTATAATAGAGATTTATGTTTTGTATGCATACAACCCTTGATAATATACAAAATGCTAAAATGAAGTATTTTATGGTTTGTGTAAATAAAAAATTGCATTTCTATAACTAGTTGCTTGAATAGAAGCTTATGTTTCCATGGTTTTATGATTATTTTATTATGACTGATTTTGGAAATTAGTAGTTATGTATTAGAATACTAGACTATGATAATGTGGGTTATTATAAGGTGTAGTATTTTTCAAAACTAACTATGATGGTTAGAATCATTCTTTAAATATGTATTTTATCCAGGTGGTATAAACATAGTCACTATTTCTAGTACGGGATAGATAATAATAAGAGATTCATTAATATGTTTGATAGAATAAATGTATGTTTCTTGATTATCCTATGTTTATCATGTTATGAGATATGTTTGATTGTAGGATATAAATTGTATGAATATTTTTTTATATTATGTTAACCAACCTTGCATTTCTAATACTGAGTACGGAGTGAGTTGGTTTATTGGCTTACTAGTGTCACAATGCCAAATGAAGGTAGTCTGATCAAGTAGTGTGTATGAATTTTTACCAATATATAGATCACTATTATTTATTATTATTAAAAAATTTGGCCAAAACATGTTTAGTGAGACTTTATCATTTCATGAGTATGATTTACATGTTTGCATAATATCTTGCAATAGATCGGGTTTTTATGATACTTCACATGTTTAGTTTTAAAAATCATACAACATATAGGTACTAGCTTATCTCTGTAGATTCTCATGACATCACTATTTACTCATCCATGAAGGGAGGGGCATGCCCTTATGGGATTAGTGTGGGGGATATTTAGTCTATGGTTGGTATGGAAAATCACTCAGATGATGCTCTCTCTCCCCACAATAGTACTTACTTATAGAGGACACTTAAGATTGCCATAGATATTAGAGTTTAGAAACTATGTGCCAGGGAGCCATGCATATTATATATGTACTTGTATTTTATTGTACTAATTGCTAAAACATTATCATGAAGAGTTTTTATTACTTATTATTGTACATTGACAGTAGTGGCTATAGGCATGTATCAACTTTGGATGCTTTATTGTGACTATTTTCTATATTTATATTATGATGGATAGTGATCAGATATGTATGACGTTATATTATTCATTTACGATTATCTCATTTTGATTATTTTATATGATCATTGGTTAATATTCTCATGGTGTTATAAATTGAGGAACTCTTTTGTAATTATTAGAGTGATGTTACATGGAAATTGGTGTTGCTCAAAACATCCTTTAAGGTTGATGTTGTCTTGAATAAAGATAAAAGTTCATTTGCATTACTTGAATGAAGAAGAGGTCCTATGAAGTGTTTGGCTAACATTAAAGTGATAAAACTAAGGATGAGGACTAAAAGAGTGCTTTTGAAATTGTAATGGGATAAATTGAGCAATTTGACATTGTAGAGGGGTCAAGGTAAATTTGTTTTTATATAGAATTTTAAATCAATAAAAAAGTTTTTTGTTAGCTTTGTGAAATCTAAAATAATTAAATATAATGTCTACACCAAAATTACTCTTATTCGATGCCCAACTTATCAAAGGGCAAAAGATGCAAACAATTATTCAGTTTGAAGAATTATGGGGCATTGTTAGTGTTACAGTGACCCATCCTACCAGAATTGATGAGTAAATGAAATATGACAAGTCCAATGCCAAATCCTTGATGTTGATCACACTTAGTGTCACTGATGAGGTTGAAACTCATATTTTGGATGCACTAAAAATGAATATGCTTGGGATATTCTATCCACAATTTATGGGGTGAAGAACCAAACTAATATCATACATCTTGAGTCCAAGATTCATACTCTCATTATGAAATATAACAAGAAATTTGAAGATTTATTACGTTGGGTTAAGAACATCAAGCATAAATAGTTGCACTTAGATAAATGATCAAGGATAAGATGATGTTTACAATCTCATTGAGATTTTTCCCCTCTCAATTTCACACATTCATCATAACACTAAATATTAAAAAGCAAGCAATGTCTTTCAAATAACTAGTGAAGTTTCTTCAACAAGAAGAAGCCATCCATTCCATGAAAAATGAGTTCAAGGATAAAGTTATTATTTCTAAGTAATGTGGTTCAAATCTCCCAAAAGAACCACCAAATTAGTCATAATAATAGCAAAAATCTACGAAGTAAAAATGATTGTGTCATATTTACCTCACCAATATGTATGACATTAATTATTGATGGTATAATGCCTTGACTCAAGGCACATCTAATCGAGAGTGAATATCTAGTGGAGATGATTCAAATAAATCAAAAAGATGTCCTTAACAGTGAAAGCAATGAAGACATATAGTATCACAATAACAACCAAAACAAGATGATGCATCTAAAGAGGAGGTTCCATTAAAATTAGATTGCAGTCCATATAAGAATGTATTTCTTGTCTCCCAAACCTTGTCACCAACAAGTAATGTTTGGTTGATTGAATCTAGTGCCAAAAATCATATGATAGGATATAAGGAGCTCTTTGATTCATTAATTAATCAGCCAATGGAGATCAAGTTTTAATTGTAAATGATAAGGAATATGTTGTAGAAAAAATTTGTAATTGTCACCATTAATCGAAGGATGTGAACCTATACTTTCAAAAAGGTCTTGTATGTCCCCAAATTGACAAAAAATAACTTATTTGTAAGTCAGTTCTTAAATTTTAAGGTTAAGGTGGGGTTCATGATCAATAATGGCACCAGACCTCTCTGATCTGACAAGAAGCTAAGGTAATTACTAGAGATTTTTTGAAGGATCATTTATTTACCTTAGACGAAGTTTTATATGATGTAGTTCCTCTCTCTACCTCTATGGTATAATCTAATACTCTCTAACATTATCGATATCAATACCTTTCTATTGTATCCTTGTAATGAATCGACTCTAAGGACATGGTATGTGGACTTCCTCAATTATCCCATTATTTTCATGTATGCCCTAGATGCTTTATCAATAAAAAAACATATGGTTTCATTTGAGTAACATTCCTCACATGCCAAGGATTTTCTTGATGTGGTACATATAAATTTGTGCAGACCCCTACCTACTTATTTTCAAGGATTTAATTACTTATAATTTTTCATTGATTATTTATATCAAAATACATGGATGTTCTTTCCTTAGAAGAAGAATGAATATTTTACTCATTTTAAGGTCTTCTACCAACTTGTTTTGACCCAGTCAAGGAGACCTCTTTGTCTCCTTCGATTATATCCAAGGGTAATTCACATCAAAGGATTTATTGGCATTATTAAAGTAATAAAACATCAAATAACACTTGATTGATTGCCTATAGACCCTATTAAAATGGAATTGTATAGCAACGTAATCATTCAGTCATGGAGATGGCTTTTTGCATGCTTTCTACTATGAAGTAAGATGCACCATCCTGGGTAGAAGTAGTTTAGATATCTGTATATCTTCTTAACTTGGTACGTACAAATATTTTTCAATATAAGACACCAAAATAATTATGTATTAGACATAAACCTTCAATCTTCCATCTAAAAATATTTGGTTGTACATCATATATGAATGTCCCAGCTAATAAGAGGAATAAGATTGAAATAAAGACACCCCATTGCATTCTTTTGGGGTATAGTACTACCTTAAAAGCATATTATCTCATGGACCCTGAGACATAGAAGATTTATGAATGTCAAGATGTGGTTTTTGATGAGTCATTATTTGATTCATTATCATAGAAGGAATCTAAACATACCACCTATCATAGACTCTTCCCATAGTTAGATGATGAGCATTAAGAATCTTGTCACAAAAAGGGTGAGTTATAAGGATAATTGTTTGTTAACCTTGGAAATATGGAAGATAATTCTTCATCAAATCGGAAACCACATCGATGTCCAAAATGTGTAGAAATCACCATTAGGGACTCACACCTGAACTCTATTCTAGATACCTCATTAGGAATATATATAAGAATATAGGTAAGAAATAAATGTAGTATTGCATTGATGAGTTTAATAGTTAAAAAATCCCAACTAGAGATAGTTCGAGAGGCTTTATGTCAACCTCAGTGGAAGAAGGTCATGGATGCTAAATATGAGGCCTTCATCAAAAATGTGACATGTGAACTTGTTGATATTCCTATATAAAATAAATCCATTAGATGCAAGTGGATTTTCAAGACAACATACAAGGAATATGGATCCATAAAATACTACAAATCATGAATTATTGTAAAGGGGTATCCTTAGTAAGAAGGAATTTTTTATGAGGAGACCTTTGTACCCACTACTAATATCAATGCCTTCAGATTTTTTTGCATGCTCATAGCACAAAAGGAATGCAAGATTTAGGACATGGACATTAAAGTGCATCCTTGAATGGTAATGTCAAAGAAGTGTACATGATCCATCTACAAGGTTTCATTGATGAAAAACATCCATAAAAGATATGCCATCTAATTAAGTAACTTTATTTATGTAAACAAGCACTGAAGGCATGGTACATTAAGATATAAGATCATCTGTTGTGTCATATATTCATTCGTATCCCCTCATATTAAAATTTGTAAATCAATAAGGTAGGGATAGAGATTGTCATTCTTGTTTTTCATGTGGATGATCTTGTGATCATAGGAAGTTTAGATGATGTTGTTGAAGAATTAAATAAGGACTTGGAGAAATCCTTCAACATGATAGACTTGGGGCTACTTTATCATTATCTTGGATTAGAGACATGGTAAAAGAAAAATCACATTTTTGTCTCATATATTAACTATACTAAGATGGTACTTGAAAAATACATGATGATAGACTGTAAACCATTGTCAACACTGATGGATGATAATAGGGTTGTTCTTTGGCATGCATGAAAAGAAGGGAAACTATCCAAAAAGATTCCAAATATGCAAATAAGTGGTCAAAGGACATCTCTAGGTAGTTGCACAAGAATACAAAGGGTTTATCTAGATCCAAAGGTAAATATTCTCCTTATATCTCCTATAACATGTATTTCTAGCCAAAAAATCAAAGGATTTACCCCAAATCTTCATAATTTCATGTAGAGGTAGTTACAACAATAATTTTCCTTGTTAAATAATGAATATTCCAAGCATGACCAAGGAGCATATTCTATGTGGAAGCATCTTGGAAAAACTTGAAGGGTTGTTTTGTAATTTTTAAATATTACAAATTGCAACCCACATTCCTGTATTGCAAAAGGGTAAAAAATGTATAAATAGAGGGCTTATCCTCTATTCTAAGGTTGTTATTAGTCTTTGTTTGTTCTAAGTATAGGATCTTTCAAATTTTGGGATGATTGTTGTGTGTGAATTTTATCTCTCTTACTAAGGTGGTTGTAGTTTTAAAACCATTAACAAGTTTTGAGAGCATTTTAATATCTTTCCCCTATCCAACATGAAACAAACTCACCATGCTTGTCACATGGCAACATTTTGAAACACTGATGTATGTAAGTTTTTATTTCAAGATAATGGAAAATATTTATGTTTTTTACTCTTTCCTATTGATGAAATGCAATAGTATATTTTATGATTTCAGTTGATTAGATATCTTGTTTTGTACTCATTACTAGTTGTCATTTTGGGCATAGATCTAAGGTTATAAATCCCTTTCTACATAGTGCTTTGAAAATGTGTTGTTGAATACCTATTAAGGGCACCATGGGTTTGTGGATTTAATATAAAAATGTATTTTAAATTTTATTTATATTGTATGTTCTAAGGTTTCAATAAGCATTTGGGTATTTACATTTTATTGGCACCAATAGATGCAAATCACTCCTGGTAGTTACCATATCTTACATTTAATTTTTCTACATATTTGTAATAAGTGATGTCATGAATGTTGAAATAATACCTATTGTTTTAAAACCAAAAACACACCACCCTCTTTTCATTTCTATCTAACTTGTCCTATGTATCTTTCCCTACAATTAACATAGTTGTTGCATATTTCAATTATTATTTTCTAGTAGATGGATAAATATTATGTATAAAAAATGTGTCCACCTTTTGTGCTTTGAAGCCTATCATTTTAGTATTCTATTCAGCACCTTGTTGTTGAAAATTTATTTTGAAACGAATGTTGCAAGAACTTTTCCATCTATCTTTAGTAGCATATATGTGACCTAGTGCATTTGTTCATTATATATGGCAACACTTCTCAGGTGTAATGAAAGAGTTTGGTTGTAACCTACTCACATTTGTGTTCTTGTGTGCCAAAAAGTTCTATGGATATTGAATTATATAATCCCTCTATGTGATCAAGCTACGCCATATGTCCTCTCACCTTAGTTTAGGCAGAGCCAGAAGTAATAGTAAGCTAACCATACCCTCTATCAATTACTCCCAATCATTTTATATGTCTAGTATACCCATTTAATAAACCCATCCATAGATATAATAACATATAAAAGGGTTTATCATCCATGTTTGCCATTTTTATCAAGTGTGTAAGGCTAAGCAAAATAGGTGTACAACTGGAAACTGACACTTAACTGGCACCATTTTCAGGGAATAAAAAGACACATATGGAACTTGTTTTGATAGGGAATATTATAGAGAGATATAAGTAATTCAATTTTGAAAGTTTTCTTCCTATCTTTATACTATTTTGACTATCTTTGGTTTGTCAACATGTCCACTCTACTGGAATTATTGCTGATAAAAGATAAGACACCCATAGAGCTTGTGTTTTGGGGGAATATTATAAAGATATATAAGTAATTAATGTTGTGAAATCATTTACTTATCTTTGTGTTATTATGACTATCTTTGGTTCATTAATTTTTCCACTCAACTAGCACTATTGTCAGGGACAATTTTTATCACCTTTGTTGTTGGGGACTCTTGTATAGTGTTGTAATAAATTTTAGGTCCTAACAGTTGTATGCCTATATTTGATGCAAGTAATCTCATCCATATTTTCAAACATTATTTATCCATATTATCTAAAGTGTTTGAAAGTTAGGATTATTTGAGCATGCCTTAACTATCTTGACCATTAATTCCACAACACTCCATTGGAGACGTAAAAGGAATTGAGATATTTGATCAAATTGACATCTACTAAATTTATTTTAAAGAGCTATAAATTTGTCATGTTTTGAGGTGGTTTCCCCTTGTTGAACATGAGTCTAAAATTTTCATTATCTTTGCTTTCCTATATCATCACTAATTTTAGCAAGATAAGGTTTTAATATGTATCACTGTAAGTCTATAAATGGTTATATTATAAAATATTTCTTCTAGTGACAACTCCAAAACATTAAAATAGTTTCAAAGAAAGAGAATTTACCACTTTGAATTTCTTCATCCTTGAGAGTTCTTTTACTTGCAAAATTTGAAGGATTGAGGTCATCCTTCAAAGGTGACTCATCAAAATAACTTGTCTCACCCTTAATTGTTGATCAAAAAAGAAGGATAAAAGTTTGTAGGCTGAGTAAAATAGATGTACAACTAGGAACCAATAGGTTTAAATGTGCTTATTAGCATACACATGTTCATAAGGTTGTGTACTTATGACTATAATTCCATGGGTGGTAATAAAATATATTATAAATTTATGTATAATAGAGATTTATGTTTTGTATGCATACAACCCTTGATAGTATACAAAATGCTAAAATGAAGTATTTTATGGTTTGTGTAAATAAAAAATTACATTTTTATAACTAGTTGCTTGAATAGAAGCTTATGTTTCCATGGTTTTATTATTATTTTATTATGACTACTTTTTGAAATTAGTAGTTATGTATTAGAATACTAGACTATGATAATGTGGGTTATTATAAGGAGTAGTATGTTTTAAAACTAACTATGATGGTTAGAATCATTATTTAAATATGTATTTTATCCATGTGGTATAAACATAGTCACTATTTCTAGTATGGAATAGATAATAATCAGAGATTCATTAATATGTTGGATAGAATAAATGTTTGTTTCTTGATTATCCTATGTTTATCATGTTATGAGATATGTTTGCTAGTAGGATATAAATTGTATGAATATTTTTTTAATCTTATGTTAACCAACCTTGCATTTATAATACTGAGTAAGGAGTGAGATTGTTTATTGACTTACTAGTGTGACAATGCCAAATGAAGGTAGTCTGATCAAGTGGTGTGTATGAATTTTTACCAATATATAGATCACTATTATTTATTATTATTAAAAAATTTGGCCAAAACATGTTTAGTGAGACTTTATCATTTCATGAGTATGATTTACATGTTTGCATAATATCTTGAAATAGATTGGGATTTTATAATACTTCACATATTTAATTTTAGAAATCATACAACATATAGGTACTAGCTTATCTCTCTAGATTCTCATGACATCACTATTTACTCATCCATGAAGCGAGGGGCATGCCCTTATGGGATTAGTGTGGGGGATATTTAGTCTATGGTTGGTATGGAAAATCACTCAGATGATGCTCTCTCTCCCCACAATAGTACTTACTTATAGAGGACACTTAAGATTGCCATAGATATTAGAGTTTAGAAACTATGCTCTAGTGAGCCATGCATATTATATATGTACTTGTATTTTATTGTACTAATTACTAAAAAATTATCATGAAGATTTTTTATCACTTATTATTGTACATTGATAGTAGTGGTTATAGGCATGTATCAACTTTGGATGCTTTATTGTGATTATTTTCTATATTTATATTATGATGTGTTTATTATGATGGATAGTGGTCAAATATGTATGATGTTATATTATTCATTTATGGTTATCTAATTTTGATTGTTTTATATGATCATTGGTTAATATTCTCATGGTGTTATAAATTGAGGAACTCTTTTGTAATTATTAGAGTGATGTTACATGGAAATTGGTGTTGCTCAAAACATCCTTTAAGGTTGATGTTGTCTTGAATAAAGATAAAAGTTCATTTGCATTACTTGAATGAAGAAGAGGTCCTATGAAGTGTTTGGCTAACATTAAAGTGATAAAACTAAGGATGAGGACTAAAAGAGTGCTTTTGAAATTGTAATGGGATAAATTGAGCAATTTGACATTGTAAAGGGGTCAAGGTAAATTTGTTTTTATATAGAATTTTAAATAAATACAATAGTTTTTTGTTAGCTTTGTGAAATCTTAATTAATTAAATATAATGTCTACACCAAAATTACTCTCATTCGATGACAAAATTGTCAAAGGGAAAAAGATGCAAACAATTATTCAGTTTGAAGAAATATGGGGCATTGTTAGTGTTATAGTGACCCATCCTACAAGAGTTGATGAGTAAATGAAATATGACAAGTCCAATGCCAAATCCTTGATGTTGATCACACTTAGTGTCACTGATGAGGTTGAAACTCATATTTTGGATGCATTAAAAATGAATATGCTTGGGATATTCTATCCACAATTTATGGGGTGAAGAACCAAACTAATATCATACATCTTGAGTCCAAGATTCATACTCTCATTATGAAATATAACAAGAAAGTTGAAGATCTATTACGTTGGGTTAAGAACATCAAGCATTAATAGTTGCACTTAGATAAATGATCAAGGATAAGATGATGTTTACTATCTCATTGACATTTTTCCCCTGTCAATTTCACACATTCATCATAACACTAAATATTACAAAGCAAGAAATGTCTTTCAAATAACTAGTGAAGTTGCTCCAACAAGAACAAGCCATCCATTCCATGCAAAATGAGTTCAAGGATAAAGTTCTTATTTCTAAGTAACGTGGTTCAAAGCTCCCAAAAGAACCACCAAATTAGTCATAATAATAGAAAAAATCTAAGAAGGCAAAATGATTGTGTCATATTTACCTCACCAATATGTATGACATTGATTATTGATTGTATAATGCCTTGACACAAGGCACATCTAATCGAGAGGGAATATCTAGTGGAGATGATTCAAATAAATCAAATAGATGTCCTTAACAGTGAAAGCAATGAAGACATATAGTATCACAATAACAACCAAAACAAGATGATGCATCTAAAGAGGAGGTTCCATTAAAATTAGATTGTAGTCCATATAAGAATGTAGTTCTTGTCTCCCAAACCTTGTCACCAACAAGTAATGCTTGGTTGATTGAATCTAGTGCCAAAAAGCATATGATAGGATATAAGGAGCTCTTTGATTCATTAATTAATCAACAAATGGAGATCAAGTTTTGATTGTAAATGATAAGGAATATGTTGTAGAAAAAATTTGTAATTGCCACCATTCATTGAAGGATGTGAACCTATACTTTCAAAAAGGTCTTGTATGTCCCCAAATTGACAAAAAATAACTTATTTGTAAGTCAGTTCTTAAATTTTAAGGTTAAGGTGGGGTTCATGATCAATAATGGCACCAGATCGTCTCTGATCTAAAAAGAAGCTAAGGTAATTACTAGTGATTTTTTGAAGGATCATTTATTTTCCTTAGATGAAGTTTTATATGATGTAGTTCCTCTCTCTACCTCTATGGTATAATCTACTACTCTCTAACATTATCGATATCAATACCTTTCTATTGTATCCTTCTAATGAATCAACTCTAAGGACATGGTATGTGGACTTTCTCAATTGTCCCATTATTTTCATCTATGCCCTAGATGCTTTATCAATAAAAAAACATAGGGTTTCATTTGAGTAACATTCCTCACATGCCAAGGATTGTCTTGATGTGGTACATATAAATTTGTGCAGACCCCTACCTACTTATTTTCAAGGATTTAATTACTTATAATTTTTCATTGATTATATATATCAAAACACATGGATGTTCTTTCTTTAGAAGAAGAATGAATATTTTACTCATTTTAAGGTCTTCTACCAACTTGTTGTGACCTAGTCAAGGAGACCTCTTTGTCTCCTTTGATTATATCAAAGGGGAATTCACATCAAAGGATTTATTGGCATTATTAAAGTAACAAAACATCAAATAACACTTGATTGATTGCCTATATACCCTAGTAAAATGGAATTGTATAGCAACGTAATCATTTAGTCATGGAGATGGATTTTTGCATGATTTCTACTATGAAGTAAGATGCACCATCTTGGGTAGAAGTAGTTTAGATATCTGTATATCTTCTTAACTGGGTACCTACAAATATTTTTCAATATAAGACACTAAAATAATTATGGAGTAGACATAAACCATCAATCTTCCATCTAAAAATATTTGGTTGTACATCATATATGAATGTCCCAGCTAATAAGAGGAATAAGATTGAAATAAAGACACCCCATTGTATTCTATTAGGGTATAGTACTACCTTAAAAACATATTATCTCATGGACCCTGAGACATAGAAGATTTATGAATGTCAAGATGTGGTTTTTGATGAGTCATTATTTGATTCATTATCATAGAAGGAATCTAAACATACCACCTCTCATAGACTCTTCCCATAGTTAGATGATGAGCATTAAGAATATTGTCACAAAAAGGGTGAGTTATAAGGATAATTGTTTGTTGACCTTGGAAATATGGAAGATAATTCTTCATCAAATTGGCAACCACATCGATGTCCAAAATGTGTAGAAATCACCATTAGGGACTCACACCTGAACTCTATTCTAGATACTTCATCAAGAATATATATAAGAATATAGGTGAGAAATAAATGTAGTATTGCACTGATGAGTTTAATAGTTAACAAATCCAAACTAGAGATAGTTCGAGAGGCTTTATGTCAACCTCAGTGGAAGAAGGTCATGGATGCTAAATATGAGGCCTTCATCAAAAATGGGACATGTGAACTTGTTGGTATTCCTATAGAAAATAAATCCATTAGATGCAAGTGGATTTTCAAGACAACATACAAGGAATATGGATCCATAAAATACTACAAATCATGAATTATTGTAAAGGGGTATCCTTAGTAAGAAGGAATCAGTTATGAGGAGACCTTTCTACCCAATACTAAGATCAATGCCTTCAGATTTTTTTGCATGCTCATAACACAAAAGGAATGCAAGATTTAGGAGATGGACATTAAAGTGCATCCTTGAGTGGTAATGTCAAATAAGTGTACATGACCCATCTAGAAAGTTTCATTGATGAAAAACATCCATAAAAGATATGCCATCTAATTAAGTCACTATATTTATGAAACAAGCATCAAGGGCATGTTACATTAAGATATAAGATCATCTGTTGCGTCATATATTCATTTGTATCCCCTCATATTAAAATTTGTAAATCAATAAGGTAGGGATAGAGATTGTCATTCTTATTTTTTATGTGGATGATCTTGTAATCATAGGAAGTTTAGATGATCTTGTTGAAGAATTAAATAAGGACTTGGATAAATCCTTCAACATGATAGACTTGGGGCTACTTTATTATTATCTTGGCTTAGAGACATGGTAAAAGAAAATTCACATTTTTGTCTCATAGATTAGCTATACGAAGATGGTCCTTGAAAAATACATGATGATAGACTGTAAACCATTGTCAACACTGATGGATAAAGGTTTGTAACTATACCAATTTCAAGATTCATCTTAAGTAGATGAAACTCACTATAGCAAACCTATTGGGAGTCTCATTTACTTGACATATTGTAGACTAGATATATACATTGATAGTATTTATATTTTGAGATTCTTGAAGGAACTAAATAAATGTTAATGGGTAACAAAAAATCATGTTTTGAGATATGTCTAAGGTAAAATGGATTATATTTTTAAATATAATAAGAACTCACATTTATTCTTGAAAGGTTATATAGACTTAGGACTATGATAGATATTTTGATGAAAGAAAGTCGAATTTAGGATATATATTTCGTCTCAGATCTAGAAATTTTTCATGGATTAGTAAGAAGCAATGTATATTTTTTTAATCATCCACAGAGGTAGAATATCATGTTGCACGAGGAGCTATGTGCAATGTAATTTTTTTACGTCACATTTTATCTGATAGAGACATTCTTGAAGATCATCCACCAATCCTTTTCTATGATAATAAAGGTGTGTTTAAGCTTTTAAATAATATAGTGTTTTATTAAATAACCAAACACATTGATTTCTTGTGCCACTATATTCTATAACAAGTATTAAACCACCACATTCAGTTCTAGTATTATCCATCAGATTTATAGATAGCAAATATACTCACCAAGTCACTTGATAAGGTGAATTTTGATCTATTTCAGGGGTACATTTATAAATATAATGTAATAAATAGGGGAATATTAGCGTAATCATTGATATTACATTATTTTCTATAAACGTCACGTGTAGTTTGGTAGTCTTTTATGGTTATAGATAGTTACATCCTAGCCAATTCTATGTTGTATATATACTCAGCACCTTCTCTCAATAAATCATTGAAGCATACTGTGTTATTTAGACCAATAAAAAATTGGTCACTTTAGTCCTTATATCAACTCTCAGCCTTATTAAAACCCTATTTAGGGTTTAAATGAAGAAGTTTTCATATCTAAGGATTTTCCTAATGGAATTGGATAAAACTTGGTGCAAAATGTAGACATCCAATTCTTAACACCATTATGTTGAAATTATCAATTTTACTAAAAATTATGTGACAATGTACAATCTAGGCCAAAATCACTAAAAATGCTAAATGGTTTGAGCTTGTCATATACAAGTGTTGATTTAGGATAATGTATCCTTGAATGGGGAAATGCATTTTATGTGATTATTGGCCTTTCTTAGATCATTTCAAGTCCAAATGATGAAAACATAATTTGATTCTCTAAACCACTAAATTATTTTAATTCAAAAGCACAAGACACATGCATGTGTTATTTCACATCCACAATGCTCCAATTGGGGTATTTGTTTGTATGCAACTGATGCCTTTTTCTAATTATACTCCAGTCAAATTACAACTCAGTAACTTGACATTTCAAATAGTTTGATTAATTGAGTAACCAATTTCCAAATAATTGTAGAAAATTAATTAAAATCACTTAAAAAAATTAAGAGCTTAAGTGGAAAATACATGGAAGTTATTAAAGAAATATTAATTGGAAATTCATTCCTAATATCTCACCAAGTGACATCGTTGATGGGGTGGCATCCATAAACCATAAATGGGACAAATATCTAATTTAACCCCTTCCATACCTCATTAATTCCCCATTTTTCCAAATATTAATGGGGTTATTTATGGATTGAGCCTCTAAAATTGAATTGAATCATTACCACACATCTTGATCTCAAGATGGATGATCATGATTGATTTTGATAATTTTTTAAAAAATTATAAATATAAGGGTTATCACTCATCATTTAAAGCTTCTTTGGTGTAAACTTATTATGAAAAATTATCTTCATAAGTTATTTTTGTGTAGTGTTATTATGCTTAATTTTCAATAGGATATACTCAACTATTGGCATAATATTGATCCATTTCATGAGCCTAGTTCATTGTGCATTGAGAGATAATTGAGGAACAAGCCACTCATCATTGATAAAGACTTGGAATATCAAACTAGGGGAAAATCACATTTTTGGGCTACACTTAGAGGTGGGATGATCATAGGAAGGTTTGATGTTGTATTCTTTCTTTCAATAACTTTTAATTTTCATTTGAAAAACCCCATTGAGAGAGTTAGCTTTATGAGTTATGTTATTTATGCTTATTTAAGTTTTATTCACTAACATATGATCTGACTCAATTTTGATTCCATCTCTACAAATATGTGTAAAAAGGTTTCAATTATTTGTGTATGAAGTTTTAGACCTGTATGGCCTTGCATGTGTGAGTTATTACTAACTATTTTTTTAGACCTCAATTATTATTAATTATGCCTAATTTAGAAGGTTCTCTTTCATTCCTTGTTTCTAGAGGAATCTAACAGGGAGGATAAGTGTTTGAGTGATTAAAATAAATTGATAAACTACTATCTAAGGGGGTTTTTTTTTTCAAGTCTTATTTTATTTTTTTTTACAATTAAAACCTATTAGCAGGCTTAGTAGAGGGCTAGAAACGTGAGTTCTTGACTCATTTACAAGAATTAAAGTGATAATTAGTGAAGAGTTTTTATTGAAAGTGTTTTGATAGTGTCAAAAGGAGTGGATTAAATACTATAAATCCTTCCATGTATGTTATCATGTCAATATTCTTGGATTTAATCCAATTAGGCATGGAATATATCTTGATGCTCAATGTCAAAGATTGATGTTCATACCATTTGTCAAGAAACAAAGTGATGTTTTGTCTATTGATCTATTATGGGTAAAAATATAAAGGATATTTTATATGGAGTTATTTTTTATTTATTCAAAACACCTATAAAAAAATGATAGATCTCACGGAGACTTCAAAAGGTAGACAACTTGGATTATAAATTCCAAGTTGTGATCCTAGAAATGAGTTGTTGATAAGAAGCATGTGCCTTGGATCAATATTTAATGAAATGGAAGGGTGATGATGCTTCATGCGAGTGGTATGGGACATCTACATGATGCATTATCATCCCTACACTTCTCAAATATCATACTCATGTAGAGTCATGAGTGTTTATATAAAAATAATTTTTTATTGATTTAATTTAGGAAAAGTGGGTTGGATATGTTTTTGGATTTTATAAAATTTTAGTACCCACGCTATTTACTTTGTAAAAAATAGCTACAAAATATTTCTTTCTCAAAAAACTTAAGCATCAATATGTAAATATATAGAGTTAAACTACCAAACACACTAATGTGTCTCTTAGTAATGTAAAATAAGCTCAATATATCATACATAATTAATCCTATCAAATTAAAAAATGTATTTCAGTGATGATTTAATTCACCAAGCACATGCCATGTTATGATCTCAATCTCAAGGTTGAGACAAGATTAAATTTCAATCAAGTTACTCAAATCCTAAAATGGCATATACCATAAAAATTATAAATTTCAAAAAAATGAGAAGTGTATATAACCCTATACCTATAAGGTGTTATTTATAAGAATATTATTTAATAAGAGGTTTTAGATTATATATTTTAGTTAAAATCCACTTATATTATTATTTATAGTGATATTTTCTTGTGGGTCCTAAGTCATGGGGTCTATGCTAACTTTCTCTATTACATGGATTGGAAACCTCTTATCTTAGATTTATTCACCTAAATATTAATAAAATTGATATTATATATCTTATAAATAAACAATAGTTGCCACTTATTATCCTTATAATTAGTTTCAAAAAAATTAATTTATATATTTTATATCATACGATGTTTCCCACTATTATGTTCATATTATAAATATAATGATAAAAAAATCATATGTTACCTTCAAACTTGATGTTCAGTACATTGGGTTAACAAAGTTAAAGATCTTTTTGGAATCCATAAATATTTAATTGATGTCAGAAACTACATGTGTCTATGAACTTACCAAATCTCCTAGAGATTTCTTAAGATAAAATATATTTGTCAAGTGTATGAATTATCCAACTCTAGTATGAGATTGAATGGGATAATCTTATGTTTATTATATTTGAAATATACTAGAGTTGGATAATTATCCCATTCAATCTCATAATTCATGACATATGTCTATGTCATGCCATTTAGGAAATGAGTAACTCTCTTGGTTTTACAATCTATATCAATATGGTATGTTGAATCTAAGCTTAGATTTTTTCCCATAGCTATCTAAAACTAGTAGATAATTGGGATGTCAATAAATAATCCATGTTTTTAATAATCACATAACACCATGCAACCATAGGATTTATTACACATATAACATATAAATATTTTACACCTTATAGGTATCTTTAGTTGGTATGAAATTTGAAACATTGGTTATCATATCCACAACTACCAAGATTAATTCAAGTCTACATTGAGGCAAAGTCAATCTGATGATAAAATATAGTTATAATATATCGCACATTAATGTGAGGATGTTGTGAAAATATAATCATTTAATAGGGTTTCTATGTTCTAATTTCATACACTATCACTCCAAACAATGCATGACATACATAGTCACTTCTCATTTCATCATAGAAGAATAATAAAAGGTTATCATATATACAAACATTATGTTTCATCCATGTTGAGTTGAATAAATGAATTTATGTGTTTCAGACATAATTAGATCTATCATAACACCACTATTAGGCACAAACATATGGCATTAGAACATTAAATTTCCATCACTTACATGGCATACTTATAGTACTTGGGTTGAACTCATAGATCAATAATCTTAGGTGTTATGAAGCCTTTAATATGCCATGAATTTTTGTTTACATTTATGGAATGTGGATTCATAGGTTTTCTTGTACAAATTACATAGAGCATAAACATGGCCTCTTCCTAAGATAATTTATCACTTTGTTCTCTTTTCCATAGATGTAGGAAATGTTAAAGTCATATTTGGAAAGGAATGTCATCTAATGCCTATGTGTAAAAAATAAATTGGCTTTGTAAACCCAAATGATTAGTTTTAAGTAAAAAATTACAAACAACTAGATATTTTAAATGCATGCATCACTATAACTAATTCAATCTCATGAGTTTAATAGTTAAGCTTATTGTCCTTCATCTTTTTTAACTCAGTGACTCTACACTTTTACATTACAACTGTGTTGATTATTTCTAGTGATGCATATATCCAAAAAAATAAATCTATAAACTTATATGGAAAATCTAATATCAGTGTTGTTTTCAATGGCATCTTGATATTGTGAATTGTGGCCTCACGTTTCTTTATCTACACAAATTTATTATTGTTTATATGTATAGAAGTGATTTGTGACTCAATTCATGAAAACGTCTATACAAATATTTGATAGTATCCTCATACGATAATAAGATACAAACTTTTACCACATTATTTTAGTAAGGGAAACTCCAAAATTATTAAAAAAAATCACTGGCTCTATTAATATAGCATTAACATAAATTAACTGTCCCAAATTTTTTTTTCTCTTTAAAATAAAATAAAATTGAATAGTTTACCACATAATTATTTCTTAAACGTTATAAAATATACATCAAATTTAATTCATGTTCATCATTTATTCCTAAATATCTTAAAATATAATCAAACAACATGAGTAAAACCTAATATAGGTACTTTTAGAACACATTTTTCATGACAATTTTGACCAAGATTGGCAAATTTGTTATGATAATAGTACTACTAACAATTCATAGTGACCATACCAAGTGCAAAAAAATATTTCTTGATATGTCTCTATCTTTTTTATCAATTGGTGTGATTTCTATCTCAATCTTATACTAGAAACTATACATATTCCTCCAATCTATTCAAATAATTCATTGATCATTAGAAATTGTTTTTGCTTCTTAATTGATCTTTATTTTGCTAGTGATTATAACTATAAAATATAAGTGAGTTTTTTTAATTTTTCATGAAGATCTTGATAGATCCCCATGAATATATGTTGGGTCACACCAAACCTTTATCAATAAAATCCTATAATTGTACTCATAATTCAAACATTTTTTTCTATAGTAATCTAAAATGGAGCTTTAGAAATGGGATTAATACTATGTTATGATTACCATTTAATTTGGTTAATATTTTTATCCTAATTTTTTATGTGTTTAGGTTTTATTAGTACGCTAATTTTTAATTTACATAAATGTAGATTTTATGAGGTTTTTAATCTCTTTTCTCTATTTTGAATGGAATGTTTTAGTTTTATGTCATAAGTAAATCCTTTCACACTTGTCACACATTTCTCCCACACCTAATGTGGTTTAGTGGCACTAGGCACATACTAGAAAGGTTGTGCAAGATCACAATGGAATTTATTTGCAACTCCTTCCTTCATCATTTGATTTAAATATCTTTTTCTTTGTCTCTCACTCACTTAAATTTTACGATTATTCTATATTATCTATTTGATTTATACATGTGGATTTTTATTCCATTGATTTGGTTTCCCCACATAATAAATTGTTTCTAAAATTTGTGGTTTGGCTTATTTTGAGGTAACATTGTTATAATTTGTATCTATTATTTTATATTTTAAACATTATTTTTAATGCTTTGGCATAATTTACTTCATCATACTAGAGAACTATTACTTTTTAGCATTGATCATTAAGTGGTTGTAGGCACATGGCTGGATAATGTTGTTTTAACTTTTAAAAAATGGATTACACAATTATAAATGTGTTTCAATGTATTTAATCATTTATATTAACCCATAGATTTAATATTATCATTTTTACTAATTAGATATAGGTCAGTTGGTAAAGTGGTTTGGTTATTTTAATCCCCACCCAAGTCCAAAACTCACTAAAGCATGTGAGGTTGGTTATGGCCATTAGTGATATTATCAAGGACATTTATGGCTATTAGTAGTTAACCACTCAGTGATTTGGGCCCCACTATGTCCTAGATTGGTTTGTCACTCTGGTCAAATGTGATTAGAGATCAAAATATCAGTCTTTTTGAATATTTACATTTTAACCCAAAGTTTCACATTGGTATCAAGGAGAATTGAGATGAAACTAATTTTATTCATCTAATTACATTCTTTGAGTATGACATTTATTGATTTTATTATTACAAATGACATTAATTTTTAGTATTCATCTATTATAGACTACTTTTGGTTGAAAAATCAATCTCAAAATTGAAATTGTTTTTATATTTATAATTATTCATTGTCATTCAGTTATTGGTAATTAATTAGTGGAAATTTGTCTTTCATTTAGATACAAGACATATATTCACTTTGTATGGTGTTCTAATTCAATTGACTTTGGTTATTTTATGTACACATCTATATCACTTTATTTATGGTTGACTATGGGATTATCTTTTTTATGAGTCTATTACACATTTTTTATTTTGGTTGTTCATTTCCCTACTGATCTAAATTTTCCCATATATAATGTACCTTCATTTGTGTAATTTGTCTTGGTTTTTTTTGCTATTTTTAGTTTTTTTCATTAACTAAAAATATTTTTTATTTTATGAGAAAACTTTTCTCTATTCCTATGCTACCTCCCACATTTCATTACACTTTTAATATGTATAAAAACACTTATATCATGTGTCCTTACTAATTTATGTTTTTTCCTTTGAATGAGTTATAAATTATTTATTTATAAGTAAAATTTACTAATTGATATATTTCTTGATCTATTAATGGCACATTTAGTTATATCTCTCTTTAATTTAAATTATATGCAATGTATTTTCCCTTAAAACCAAATAAAACATTCCTTGTTAATACTTTATTAAGATATATTTTTAGGCACTAGGATTTCACACAATCATATTTGTGCCCATTTGGGTCTTGGGTCCTCTTCATTATTCCATCCCTATTCCACCCCATGAAGTTCCTTTTACCTAATTACTATTTTAACCTTGCCCCATGTAATTAATTTTAATAATTCTTTTTTCTCTTAGGTAATTTAATTTAACTGATTACCTACCATAAAATCTATCTAAATCAACCCAAAGGATAATAAAGGTAAGTTGTTTTAACCCCTAACAACTCCCTTAGTACCTCAAATGTTTTTAAGCAATATAAGGCTTAGTTTAACCTCAAAGTTAAAACCATCCAATAAATTTGTTAAATTTAGGCTTGAATCATTATCTATCCCCAAGATCGATGTCAATTCTATTGAATTAAGATTAATTTAACTATAGGTTGGGCTTGAGAAAATGATTGTAATTATGTACCCATAGTTTGCATTGTAATGCTTAAGGATTTTCTCTAGAATGTTTATTAGCCAATTTATCATCTGTTGGAATCCATATTCCTATGTTATCCCATCAACACTCATCTAAAGGTAAGGAATCCTTTCACCAATTTTACAATTCACTACATATTAAAAGCATTAAAGTAAGTAGATTACTTGTTTTATGTAATTCTATCTATTTTATAGTCTTGTTTATTTCTTTAATCAGTGTTGTGTTATCTTGAGCCATCTTAAGTCATCTCAAATCCCATTAAACCCATACTTAATCCCTTATCATTATAACTTGGTCAATACTGTCAGAATCAACATCGATTCCCAAAATCAACATCAATCCTACAGATCAACATCGATCTCTGCTAAAATAATTTTTTGTTTATAGCCTAAACAAGTTTCATTTAGCACCCTGAATTAGTCCTTAATAATTGTATTAATCTATCAAATACTTATTTACTCTATCCATCATATCATTTTATCTTGTTAATCCATATCAATTTATGTTAAATACTATGTATTTATTTATCCTATCAAATTATATTTTACATGATATTGTTAATTTAATATACTATATTTATCCACTTAAGTTCTTAGAAAGTGGGTTGACATCCTTATTAGGAAGTGTACCGATTCTTGGTATTGGTCTTGTAATAGGAAGCCCACTTACATATCCTATTAATAAATATTTTTTGGGTTTTCTATTGTGTGTAGGTAGTTCTTACTAGCCAGAAAAGAGCTCCCATGTTGCTAGATAAATGATGCAAAATATTTATATTCACAGGTAATCTTAAAAATCTTGCATATTACTTTACATTTTTTTTGTTTATTTTATATAAGAATGAAATAAATATATTTAAACAATATTAATATTTTTATAATTTGTTTAATCTCAACTAATCTATTTTCAATCTCTCTAAGGTAATATATAAATCACAAATAATTACTTTTGATTGGAAAAATTTTATACTAATAATTTATAGTAAAAGTTGTTTAATTTGATATTTAAATTAAAAGGTGAAGTACCACTTCAATTCTTTATTGGGGTTATTAAACTTTATCTTCAATTTAGAAATTTTACCTTTAAATATTAGTTATTAGAAGTTAAGTTTGTTTTTCCCCTTACACACCATTTAATAAAGCTTTTTCCATCATTTTGTGAAAACTTGATTAATCATCGTTTTGATCTTTTATCTTTCTGTTATGTATTTTTCTAAGTGTATTGGTGTTTTTTTTTGCATTTTTTAATTTACATGGTTGTGTGAGAATTCATAATGCAATGACTCAATTATTTTCTAGATTCAAACTCACCTCAACCAATTACAACTTTTTGAATTACTATATTCAATACATTTTCATATTTAAAAACTTGGTGTGCATATATGCAAACTGATGTAAACACCTCTGTCAAAGTTCAATAAAAATGAAATTAAAAAAATGAATATTTCCTAGTATTAATTGGCATGGCTATGAATCCCAAATTAGATTTGAAGATTAATCATTATTATCACACATTAGTTGTTTCATAAATAATTAAATATTTTCATGACATTATGAATAAATATTGTAAAATTAAAGTTCAAGATCAATTTTAAATATTAAAGTATAAATATTTTAAAATGATGGGTGATTTTTTGACAAAAAATCAGTCTTTGAAAACACAATTTATTGGTTTAGGTGTTAAAAATTTAGAATTAAATTTAATTCATATTTTCATGAAAAAATTCTTACCAATACCTTTTCAAATAAATTTTACAAATGTTCATTTTTAGCTTGTTATTTCTACAATAGCCATTGACATGACATTTAATTATTTATTACGTTATCTCTTCAACAAGAAAACAAAATTAATTCAGTTTTTAGTCTTAATAAAATGAGCATTCATTTGTGTCTAAATACCAACATAAAAACAATAAGAATCATGCTAAGTGTAACAACACAAATGATAAGAAAGAACAAAAGTCTAACTCAAAACCTAAGAAAAGCTTAAAATGTAACTGTTGTGATAAAAACACCCATGATGAAGATAATTTATTTTTAAATAAATGAGACATTTAAAATTGTGGGCTTAAATTCAAATATGATGCTAGTACTATTAATAAAACTCAAAAATAGAAAAATTATGATACTATGACTACTTTTACTTTTACTTTGTTTAGTATTCCTCCTATTGATTACATTTTTGGTTTTAGTGTTTCTCAGCATATGATATATAATTATGTATAACCTTAAAATTTTAACAATTATGCATTTATTATAAATCATATTTATTACAATGTCAAAGTAATTAAAACTGTTCAAATTTCTAATGCCAAATCACATGATGTTTTTCTTGTCCCTGATTTAAAGTTAAATTTGATTTCCATTATTCAATTATGAAAATGATATTACCAAGTAGAAGTAATTTAAAATAATTGTTATGTTAAATTATCAAATATTTATTTAAAATTAGTTGCCACCTTCATAGGTAATGATAGCTTTTTAAAAATTACTGAATTCTATTTTCCCTCTTCTACCTATGTGTTGTTTTATTTTATTGATGTTAGATTATTGTTGAACCATAATATTTTAGAATGGTGGGTATAGGGGTAATAATATATAAATAGTTAAAATACAAGGGTGATAAACTAATATATAATAGTACATAATTAATTACAAACTTAGATAAATAAATATTATATATTAAAATACTAATATATACTAAATATATAAATTACTTGATTTGATTACATTCAATTGCTTGAAATATGAAAGAGAAATCATACCTAACTAGGGTTTACTATGAATAAATTAGGTTAAGGCTAGAAATAGGTGTAAATTATGTAGGATCAATTTTCTAGATTAGTTATAAGACTATGGGAATAATACATTTATGCATGTGGACACTAGACACTAGCATCGATGTTAGTGTCTAACTATGATATCGGTGTCTAGTACATAATCATGACTAGACATGGATGTGACCAAAATTAATATTATAGGGTTTTTTTCACCTTTATGATTATGTATTCAAGTCTATAATATAGGATATCACTCTTTTTTAATTGGTAATACCCTATCTCTTCACCTTTCTTCACCCTTGGAATGAATTTGCTGAAAATGGGTTAGAGGGATCACAGTGTCAAGTTAAACCTAAAGAAAACTTTATTAATGGGTGATTCATATATATTCAATACTCTGAGGAGGGCCTTAGAGTTATGTATTTATCCCAAATTTTTAGGAAAGTGTGTGCACAAGGGTGTAATATACTATATGATGATGTGTGTAGTGATCTAGTTTGTAAATTTAAAAATATTCCTTATGAAATGCTCCTTCTATACTTCATACCTATACTATTATTGATCATATAATTGATATGAAAATATATATGAATAAATTATATTAGCTTAGCTATGTAGTTGAGTTCTTTAGATTTAGTAGGTGTATATTTAGAATATGATAGATGTGAAATGAGAAGGCTTAATATTGTATTTATATCGCACTTTCTAAAAATATCATATGGTAGAGTTAAAAAAGACAAATATGTTGAACCATTATTATTTTTAAATGTAATTTGGATGAATTTTAGAAATTAAAACTAGATAATTATCTAAATAATACCATCAACATTAGTGTTTCTATGGTCAATAGTGTAAATAATTATGAAAAATGTTTTAGATATGAAACTAATAGTTTACGATGTTTAAATTTTTTTAATATTTCTATGGATTATATAAAACCTTAGTCATTATATTGACATGGACCTAACTAAGAGATAAACATTTAGGCATACTGAGATGGCAAATGCAAGCCTTTCCACAGAATGAAGGTCTAGAACAAAAGGTCAGATCCCTGATTGATATTTTTCAAATGTACAAGACTAGGATTCTATAAATATTTAGTTTTGGTATCTACACTCCCCATTTACTATAGTAATGCATAAGGATGAAATTACTAGTTTAAAGGAAAGAAATGTGTATCTAGTTGTGTATAACACACATTACCTTTTCCTTATCACACTTTGAGTGCTTTTCTAGTGTATGAACTATAACCAATATCATGTTACTATATAATTCAACTCATATAATATAAAATTTCAAATAAATAAAATGTTTGAAAAAAACAAGAGTAAGGGAGTAGACCTATGTGTCAATGCAACCATGTTATCTCATGATGCTATGACATGGTAAATATGCTTCTTTATGAAGGAGTGGAGATGGTAAAAGTTGAGAAATGAACCTTGGAGATTATAAAATGGATATTTGAATTTATTATTCCCCTAATCAGGTTCAAGGATGAGGTATTATGTGACCATTGAGATCATTATATCTCAATTACACATCTCAAGTGTGAATATATAATCTTGTGAGGGTGAGTGATTTAATCAATGCATCCTATAGACATGGTGATATTGGATGATTTCATCACTTGACCATTTTAATTTAATTACCTCAAACTATAAAGTGAACCAACTACAACAATAAAAAGGGATCGATAATAGTGTACCCTAGTGTAGTCAGTGTGTCCTTATGAGTAATATAATTGGTAAAGTTTTAAATTATTGATATAATATCAAGGAATATATACCTATAATATGTCTAAACTAGATTATATGTGTCATAAATATGAAAAATGTTGCTTCAAATCCATGAAGAAGTAATGAAATGTATTAGATTCTTACCCAAATGTATATCTACATCATGATCCTGAACCAAAGATTATATAAGTGTTGAGGTCATGTCTTTATGACATGCCCCCACTGAAATATATAGATATTGAGAAGGTTTATAAGTCTATAATTGTATAGATTATTTATTTATGACATACCTCGACTAAGATTTGGAAATTGAGAAAATTTAGAAGTGTGGAAGTCTTATATTTATGTCATGCCCCCACTGAAATCTATATTTTTCAAAAATGTGGAGGTCATGCTTCTATGACATGATCCAACTGATATGACACCCATTTTTAGGTTAGTTAAATATAAAATAGCATGCACCTTACTTCAAAATTATAAGTCAATTATATAATTTTGTAATGAAAAATGTAACATCTAGGGATAACATGTCAAAGTAAATATTTAAATGAAGCTCACAATATGTGATCACATAAAATCAAAGGATGCATGATATAGTTCATTGTAATGCCTAGAGTGTAATATTAAAATCTCAAAAAACACTATAGCACATACATAAGAGAACTTAATGTAATGGTAAAAAAATGTCCCAATGAGACCTCATATAAGGGGCATGTTCAAATATAGGATAATCAAAATGGATTGTATTTTTAAATGTCCAATCCACATAGAATGGCATTGAAATGTGTGGTCAACATACAATGTAATAGGGGCCCATAATAAGGTAACTTATTCAAATTTTTGACAAGTAAGAAAATAGAAAGCAATGAAACACACTCAAGGAAGTGAAAACTAGATGAAGCATAAACAACCAACATAAGTGTATAATACTAGTACATACATATATGTCTTCACAAAAATGTTATGTAACATAGAATATAAAATACACTATGAAATATATGAGAATGGATATAGACATGTGTAATCGATAGTATATAATCTCAAACATGGAAATTTAAGAATTATCATAAAGGTTATGTAAGTTGTATCAATTGTGATCATAGAAATCAGATGGTCCCAATGTACTATATGATGTGGGTAGAGTACAAGTCTAACATCTTGAAGTGCATAGATCATGTGCATATCTATGCTTAAATCACACTAAAAATTTGTGAAACATATGTGTATATATGAATGAAATGATATATTATCTACTAACATAGAGAAAATAATCTATATGACAATGAGTTCATAAAATATGGAAATGCTAAATAGTTTTACACATTAAAATTATTTGAATGTTTTTTGTTTTCTTGTATTTTTTGAATATTTAGGTATAATATTTTTTCAATTCCATAATTTTCATTGGGTTCTTGTGAGGTTTTCCTTTAATTGTAGCTAGATAATATATGCCTTTTCCTAATTTTTTTTATAGTGGTGAATGGGCCAAGTTAATTTGGTTTGAACTTTACATTTTGATATTTTATTTCATTGGTGTTATTTTAATTTTTAGTATCAGGCTACCTAGAAAAAATTCACATGGCAGAGACTTTTTTTTATATTATCATTTGATGTGATATTCATAGACCCATAAATGCTCAATAACATGTCTTTTTTTGGCCCTCAACAGTTCCAACTAATGCAATATTTTTCCTTATATTCATTATCTTTGATAATATCCTTTAGATAAACACTCAAAAAATGTATTTAGAGTTCAATATTTATAACTTCCTCTATACTATAAACCGATGAGTAAGGACTAGCTTGAGTAGGTGTGTGAACACTAATGTGGTATACCCATAAATCATACACCATATGATGATGCCAATATATATTGTTTCATTCAACTATTTTTCCAGTGATTCTAACAATGATTTTATTTTTTTGGTCTACTAGACCATTAACCTAATAATAGTAAGGTATACATTTTTGATTTTGCATTATCTCCATCAGTGCTTCACTATTATATTTTTTAGCGATGACACACTATCAATAATTATTTTTACAGGTATGAAAAAATGTGAGATAATATTGATCATTAAAAATATGCATGTGGCTTATATGATGGCAAAATCAAGTGTAATGGTCTCTACCCATTTATTAAAATATCTATGATCATCTACAAATAGGGGATTTATTTTTTAAATCAAATCAAAACCACATAAGTATAAGGGTCATGTTGAGACAATCCACTATAAATCATGCATTGTAAGATGATTAAAATTGATTTATTTATGACACTGTAAACAAAATTTGACATGCTTAATATATTACTATGTCATTTAAGTCCAATAATAACCTTGGTGTAATAATTTATAGGACATGGCCCAACCACTAAAGTGTCCCCGATACTCACTACCATACATTTCTAAGAGTGTTATTTATGCTTCATTTTTGTTTAGGCACTGAATTAATTTCCTATCAAATATTCACTTGAAAAACTCATTCCAAATGATAATAAAATGAAGTGCCTCTCTTTCTAGTCTATGTTTGTCAATCCATGTAAAATGATCTGGTATTAATCCTAGTATATGAAGTTATAAATGTCACTATACCATTATATATTTGTTAAACTATGTGTGATGGTTAGAATTCATAAGGCATTCATTTTATTTTATGTAATGGATTGATTTCATAACTATTGTATTGTAAAATTTGTGCAATCATCATTGATATTTAATGTCATTGAGGATTTTGCAATAGCCATTGGATCTATGTGATGGTTATCCATATGTGGGATACTGTCAATACAACAGGTGTAAATGTTTATTTCAATATATCTACCATTACTTTATATGGAAATAAGTACTCTTATTTAATTTGGTAGTGATTGGTAAATTTATTAACGACCAAATAAGAGACACCAGAATCATGGATATCCTTGATATGATTATTTTATA
The DNA here is from genome assembly GCA_037957365.1 of Torreya grandis. Classification (NCBI taxonomy): domain Eukaryota; kingdom Viridiplantae; phylum Streptophyta; class Pinopsida; order Cupressales; family Taxaceae; genus Torreya; species Torreya grandis. The sequence continues at coordinate 4,814,267 of JARHVA010000548.1, read as the reverse complement.
CTATGGATAATCTGATTATTAAGGTCCCATATTTTACCATATTATTAGTACAAGAAAACTCTATGATGGTTATCCTTACATGGGATAATATCAATACAAAATGTGTAAATGTTTATTTCAATATATCCACCATGCCTTTATATAGAAATAAGTGCTCTTATTTAATTTGGTAGTGATTGGTAAATTGATTAAATACCAACCAAGAGTCACCAAAATCATGGATATCCTTGATATGATTATTTTATACTGTGGGTAATCTGATTATTAAGTTCCCATGTTTTCCCATAATATTAGTGCAAAAAAAATCTGTTCTATAAGATAATGGTATATATTCATTATTATAATCATGAAATATGATACATGCACCTCAACGTTTGGATTTTTGAAAGATCATTTTTGTTGATTATTGGATATATCATATGATGTGAGCTCATCACAAAATGCCTTGATAATTGGTAATGGATATGGTAATGGAAATAATACTATATATTAACTAAAACATGACATTTTAATTATTTTTGAGATATAAACTTGATATCAAATTATATGAGCTACATCACCCATATAGTTATTTGACTAGTTAGTTTGGTTTTTTTCATGATAAAATTCAATGTATCTTCTTTAATTATAACATGGGTCTCATTATTGAGCAAGTAGTTCCATATTTTTTGTGAAGTAAATATTAATTCTAGATGTTATTTTTACCATTATGGTATATTTGCATTCATAATATACCAATTTATGAATTAAATAATAAATTATGCACTCTCAATGGTCATCATCATATTGTGATAATAGAACCCCCAAGGACTCATGAATTGTTGAGATATAAAGTATTAGCAACTAATCTAGTATAAGAGGCATAAGAGTTTATAGATTTTTATAATTATTCCCCTATTTTATCAAAAGTTTACAAAAAATCATCATTTTATATGAATCTTGTGTCTCTTTTTATAAATCATGTGAAAGGAGCCATTTTATCAGTGAACTAAGAAATGAAACATCAAATTTCTTGAATTATACCATATAAACATCATATTTTTTTAAAATTGGTTACTAGTGGCATCTCAACAATAAATATTACTTTATTTGGATCAAATTTTATGCCTCTCTAGGAGATAATGTACCTAAATAGATTTATGGAAGATAATCTAAAAATACATTTCTCTAGACTTAAACACACATTAAACTTTTGTAACCATTAAAATATTTGTCATAAATATATGGCAAGATATTTTTGATGTTTGTATTTTTGTGAGAAAATAATTTACATAGTATTCAACAATTTTTTGGATACAATCATGGAAAATGTGTGTCATTCCCCTTTGATATATTGTTCTTACATTTTTTAGTTTGAAAGGCATGAAAATATAACAAAACATTCCCCACAAGGTGGTAAATTGTTTCTTGGTTTACTCAATTAATTTTGATTTATTTATATCCAAAAAAAACATTTATAAATTAAAATGTCTAATTTCAAGTTGTATAATTTCTAATCTTTTGGATGTTGAGTAAAGGGAAGTCATATTTCACACAAGATTTGTTTAAGTCATATAATCAGTGCAACATTAAATGTCACCATTAGAATTTGTAATGGGTAAAATATTAGAAACCCAATCAGAATGTCCAATGGCTCTTATGAATCTTTCATTTAAGAGTTCTTTAATTTCATCTTTGACTAGTAGTTCCACCTTGGGATGCATTTTACAATTTTCTTATTTAACTAATTTTACATCTGGATATAGTAGTATATTGTGCACTTTTGTTGATGGGTCAATCCTAGGAATATATAAATAATCCCTAGTAAATATTTATGAGTAATCATGTAGGATGTATTGATAATTTTTCCTTCATCTTCACATACCATTGCAACAAGTAATATTGGTCGATGATCTGTATGTTTTCCATAGTTATATTGTATTGTTTTGTTGTTTATCAAGGTGGATAGTTTTGTGATATATAGTGTATTAGGAATAGTTTTAGTTGCATCATGTTGGATCTTGTTATAATTTATCTCATAAAAGTAAGTATGAGTAGAGCTATCATGAGGAAACTTATTATTATGATAGAAGTAAGGGAGATCGTCATATGTACCTGAGTACTCTAAAAATGATTCATCATTTGAGAACTCAACCAATGTCTAAATTTATGATAAATAATTTTAATAAATAAAATGAGGGTTTATCAATTTTAAAATATTTTTATAAGTATACACATGCATACATTTCATTTTGGCCTATACAAAACATGGTTTACTATGAGTAGCCTATCTATATCTTGTAGAGTATACTTAAAAACTCAAGCCTTTCTGATTTGTATTATGAGTGTAAGAAATAGGTTGGGATATAAATTACTCATTATTACCCAATCCTTCTCTTTTATATCTATGTTTTATCAAATATATATAGCCAAAATTAGAGGTACAATATTATGGTGTACAAATATTTGTTTGTTGGACCATCACACAATGTTTGAACGGAAGAGTATTTTAAAGATAATGTTTTTGTCACTAAATATTAGGCATATGTGAAAATTAGATGAGAATGAATATATTTCATGTATCAAAGGTTTTCCTTGAATTATGTTGTAATTCAAAACATTTGGCATCGCTTTGAATAAAGTAAGCAATGTACAAGGTCCCACAATAATGTGTAATATCATTTGTCCCAATACATGTCATGAAATATCATCAAATCCCTTGATGATCATACTTGATGATTCCATGTATTTAGACACAATGTTAAATAAGGAAATGAAAGATATCTAACAAATGTTGAGTCTAAAACCATTGTCTACCAATATTCATTTAACCATTTTATTGCAAACACACACCTTTATGTATAGTGGTATATAATATTTATTAGATGTTGAGGAGGTAAATTATATGTTTTCAAATATATGTTATTTTTATTCCATTTAATGGTGTTTATCATAGATGCCACATATGGTGGCTCCACATTGCTTGGTAATATGGTCATATGCAACACATCCAAAATGACATATTTTAATTGTGTGAATGATGTAATAAACATAAAAGTAAATTTTTAGAAATAACATCATAGGAATGGTTTATATAAAAAATTTGTTTCATGTACCCCCTTCGGTGATTAGTATTTATGGGTAATATCTGATTGTAAACACTATAAAAGAAATGGGTATGCAAGGATGTATTTTTTTTTAAAGGGATAACTTATTAACCTAATTTGTTTATAGTTTTTATTGAGTCTACCATGCATGCAACATAAAAATTAATGACTACCATTATATGTTAGGTAATGAAGTAACTAATACATGCATTTATATTGAATATGATTGTAGGAAAATAAATTATCCTTTTTATGTTTTGAATATATTGAAACCATATGTACAAAATTAGAATAAAAGTAAACTAAGGATTCCTATTAAAAATTTGGGTTGGAGACCAACGGTTAAGTCTTCCAAAATTTTGTCCATAAAATTTTAGAATGTTGGGTATAAGGTTAATAATATATAAACAATTCAATCACAAGGATGATAGCTAATCTATAGTAGACAAATTAATTTCAAAATCAAATAAATGAATACTCTAAATTAATATATTGAGATATGATAAATATAGAAAGTAATTGATTTGAAAAAAAAGTTCAATTGATTAAAATACCAAAGAGAAATAATAATTAGTTTAATTTATTATGCATAGGTAGATATAGATTGTAAAAAGCGTAAACAATGTAAAATTAATATTCTGTATGAATATTCAAATTATTGATATTTTACTTATATAGTCATGGACACTACCATCAAATCTAGACACTATCGTTAATGTTAGTGTCTAACTGTGACACATGTGTCTAAATACTAAATAATAAATAGATCTAGATGTGACCAAATTAATTATTCTAGGTTTTATGTCACTTTTTTATGATGTATTTATGTCTTATATATATGTTGTTTCTCCTTATTGATTGATCAAACCCTAGCTCTTCACCCTTATTCACCCTTGGAATGATTTTTTGAAAATTGAGCTAGTGGACTCATGGTGTCGAGCTAAACCCAAATAGAAATATGTCAATTGAAAATGCCTACATATCCAATATTATAAGGAGCACTTAAGAATTATTTCATTATCCCCTATGTGTATGAAATATTATGCACAAGGGTGTAATATACTATATGATGATGCATGCAATGATATAACTTCTAAACTAAAAAAAATAATGCATGGGATAATATTTGAATTCTTTAGACATGTATTATGACTACTTCTAAAATTGATATGAAAATATAGATGAATAAGGTAGAACACTCGGTTGTGAAATTAATTGATTTAGCTTTTCTAGGTGTTTACTTGGTATTTTATAGATGAGGAATGAGAAGGTGTAGACTTGTATTTGTACCACACCTTTTGAAAATATCTCATTTTAGGATTAAATAAGATCAATAGGCCTACCCATATGTTTAAAAAAAATTAATTTGGTTGACTTTTACTAACTACATACTAGAGAAGGATCTGGACATTATGGTCAGTGATAGTGTCCCTCTATGCCTAATAGTGTCTAGAGGGATATAAAATGAGTATGGTTCAAAAACAAAAACTAAAATATGTTTATAATTTTTTAAGATTTTTGTGTAGTGCAAGGGACCTAGGTAATAATAATGATATGGATAAGAGTGAGATTAAATCATTTAATTACAATAAGATGGGGAATTTGATCCTTTCAACAATGAGGTCTCAAACTGAAGGGTAGAGCCCTAATTTACATTGTGTGTGTGTGTGTGTGTGTGTGTGTGTGTGTGTGTGTGTGTGTGTGTGTGTGTGTGTGTGTGTGTGTGTGTGTGTGTGTGTGTGTGTGCGCGCGCGCGCGCGTGTGTGCGCGTGTGTGTGTGTGTGTCCCCACACACACAGAGATATACATACATACACACATACATACATACATATATTTATTTTTGGTATCTCCACTTATGCATCATGTAATTACTAAAGACAAACATAAGAATTTAGATTAAAAATCACACATTGTTATCTTATTTGGTTATGATTAGAAAACTTAGGCTTATAGAGTTATGATAATCATACTAAAATAAATGAAGATTAAAAGAGAGAGAATTTTTGAAATCTTATGGTTGATTATTCTTCTACTTTTGATTATCTTCATAGTGTTTCTACTTATTTTCCTTATGATTCAAGTGATTATCAAATTGATTTCATGCATATAGATATTGCTACTCATAGTGTTCCTATTACACATTCTATACTTGCTCCACCTAAACGTATTCATATGTGGGAGAAGAAAACTATAGAAACTTTTGATTTTTATGTAGATGTTAATGATACATGTATAAATAGGAAACAATATTCTAATTATGCTTTGACATCTAAACTTATGAACGATAATGAACCTAAGCATCTTTGAAAAACTCAAAGTCACCTTCATTGAAAAAAATATATGAATGATGAATGTGACTCTTTAATATCTAATAAACTTTGGACTTAATCCCTCTCTAAAAAATTCATAATTTTGTGAGTTTTAAATGTTATTTAAAACTATGTTCAATTTTGATAATCAAGTAAAAAATACAAAGATAAATTAGTAGATATAGTTTTTTCTCAAGTTAAAATAATTGATTATATTGAAACCTTTTTCTCGATAGCTAATATTCCCACAATTAAACTTGTTTGAGCTCTAGCTACTCACATGCATTTGCTTGTTTATCAAATGGCTGTTATGAGTGATTTTTCAAATGGTTATTTGCATAGATAAATTTATATGCCTCAATGTCCTATATTATATTTAAAGGGGTAATAAGTATCTTGTTTTCAAATTAAATAATTTTACTTCTTGGTTTAAAATAATCCTACTCAGGTGCAAGTGGCTTATATTTTATTTAAGTCATTATGTAATGAAAAAAGTGTAATATTTAATAAATTAATAGGATTTAATAAGGTTAATATCAATGGGTAGTTTTAAATATTTATTCATACTTTGTTTGTTTTTAATCTCCAAATAAATTTTATTGGGTTGTGTTATGGTTATCCATTTTTTTGCTTAATATTTTAATTCTAGGGTTTTATGTGTGTATAGATTTCATTATTATTCTAATTATAATTTAAATAAATTTATAATTTATGAGGTGTCACACCTCTTTTGTCCCCTTTTAAGGAAATCTTATAGTTCCATGTCACATGTGATTTATTACACACTTCTCTCACACTTTACCATCACCTCATGGGGATTAGTCACACTAGGCACACACTTAGAAATTTGTGTAAGGTCATGATGGAGATTCTATGTAACTCTTTCCTCATTCCTCAGTCTACTTAAACATTTGTCTCCTCCTATCTCACTCACTTGATTTTAATTATTCTTAACTATCATATTTTCTTCTACAAAAATTGTAATTAGATAATATCAAGTTGTCATGTTTCTTTATGCATGAGGGTTTTTATTCCATCGATTCGATTTCCCCACTTAACAATTTGTGTCTGACATTTATAATTTAGCTTACTCCATGATAATATTTTCCTTTGTGCATTTATTATTTTAAGTTTTCAATCTTATTTTTTAATGGCCTTGACATAATTTCCTTCATACTAGATAGTAAATCAATTAAAAAAAAATCAATCTCTCTTTTGATTGTAAATCCAGGTAATTCCCAAAAAAAAATGTGAAATCTCACAAAATTAGAAAATTATCCAAAAAATTTCCAACCCTATTTTATTAAACACTAACTATGTTTATCTAACATATGTGTCTCAACAATCACTTGAGATTCATATCGATTATAAATAATAAGGAAAAAGGTCTTTTTATTCCATATATGTATGTGGCCTAATCATCATCACTAAAACACATCATATTTTTATGTCATCACTAATTTTTGTCTTTCCAACCTATTTATACCATTCAACACATTATAAGATCCGAAAGAGTTATTGTAAAAATATTATTTATCCATGAATTACCCCAAACACAAAACACATTTTTTTACCATAGAGGTAATGAATTATTTCGCACCATGATCCATCTTTACACTGCCCAAGCCATTTTGAAGTGCATTTTTTAATCCATGCCACTATACAATTTTAGGTTAAATAATATTACTACTAGCACCAAAGTATATTAATACAAGCTTAATAATAGAACCACCCTTACCTATATTTTTTTAGCATGGTGGCTTGGTGATCAATTTAGTTCCCTTCAAACGCTTCATGGATATGATGATTGCATCAATCATCATGTACATTCCTATACCAATCCCAACCTAATGGTGGTTATGGTTACTACGTACATTATCATGTGTAGTGAGGACCACCACAAATGAAGCACTTAATAGATGTTGGACCATATATTCCTTTTCTAGTGGGAATAATTTTAACCTCATCTTGTCTTTGTTATCCTTTATGTTTTTGACCTTACTATGGTTCATCAATCATTGCTCTAGGTGTTCAAGTATCTGATACTCCATTTGAATAATTATTTTATGGTGAGTCACACTTGTCATGATATTGTTTTTACATCTTATGATGTAAAATACCATCGTATAGATGTGGGGCTAAATCTTGCTCTTAAGTTTTATGATGATTTTTATTTTCTAATGATATTTTTTTCATAAATTTTTGTTCAATTAGTCAATCTTTTTTATTCGCATTAAAAATTATAATGAAATGAAATATTCGTACTTGATTCCTATGGTAAGTGAAATTCCACTAAAATACTTATTAATATTGGTTTGCTTATCTTAGATATACCCTAACTAATTGAGGCTCAAGAAACATGAATCAATCTTTTCCATAATCATAATTTTTTTGAAGGAATGAAATTCATAATCATGTCAGTAAAATATAAGTATAATAAATAGTTATTTCATAATAGTTCCTGCAATATTTCCTAATGACAATGGCCATATCATGACTTTTCATCCTTTCCTATAGTCCCACAATAAAATTGTTTCTATCAAATAAAAAATTCTATATTTTTTAATTAATATATATATTGTAAAAAATATATAAAAATATGAATAAATATTTCCTTTAAATATTATAAAGTAAAATATTTATATCTTATATTTAAAAAATAATTAAATATCTCTTTATTAAAATTACACAATAATATTATATACTATAAACTAACTTACAAGTAAAACAAAACACATAACATCATAACCCTTTATAAATAAGATATCATTAATAGAACAACAATTATTCGATAGTGATTGTATGCATATGGAACATTTTCTTAATTTCACATACACACAACAACATAACCCTTAAAAGGAATATATCATATCATTGATGAGAGAACTATGGAACGTTTTCTTAAGTTCGTTATTGGTCAAATTAACGGTGAACATGCTACTACTCGTTTGTAAGCTACATAATGTATTGATTTCACATAAACGAATAATTATCAACGTCTTCTTGTTTTGATACATAGTATATTGTTATCTTAGGTATTTGTTGTCCTTTGCATTTTGTGTTTGTTGACTAATTTTATGTGCACTTGGAATATCGTAGAATTAAACAAATACCAATCCAACAATGCACTTCCACATAAATTATCTTTCAACCAATTCTATTGAAATCCATCAATGCAATTTTGTAAAAATACGACAAAATCATAAAACGTCTCCGTTTTTTCCCCAACGTCAAATGTACAATAGCCATGGGTGCCACGCAGCGTTTGCACGCTTCTTTGAGAGTGGCAATCTCAGTAAAAATTATATTCCATGGTCCAAAAATATGGATAATCTGAAGTGCTGAAGTTTTTCATTGAAAATCAACTGCTGGTGATAAATATATATAATTTTTTTTCCGAAAGTACACTGCACACAGCTTATTACAACGCTGATAAAGAAAAAGAGACATGGTTTTGTTCACCTACGGATCGTCTCCAGCTTCGCTGTGGTGAAAAACCTTTAGCAAACCGTAGGTTATTGATATGGAAATCCATCCGGCTATAAGCACTCTGAGACCTCCTTTCACCAGAGAAGCTCCGGAAAAATAAGCTCCCGCTGCCCCAAATGTTACAAGTGCCAAGCTCGAAACCCCTGCAAGCACCCCGACTCTAGCAGCGAAATTCTCAATAAAGGCTGTAGAGATTAACGGCACCAGCGATCCCACAGAAAATGCCAGAGCTGATGCGCAAGCTGCCTTAAGTGGATTTGATAGGGCTTTTCTTTCGGTACTAGACATAGATACCGGAGATCCAGCTTTCTTTTCGGCAGAGGGAGTCGAGGGGTCGAACTTCTGTATGGATATTCCGGCTTTGGTGATCTTGTTGCTCTTTAGGGTGGAGATTTCTGCGTCGCGTTGGGTTTGAATAGAAACAAATTCTCCAATGGCCATTCTACAGGCGCCTGCCACAAGGGCCACTAGACCAGAAATGACCATGATTTTTGAGTCTTCTTTCATTGCTCCCACGCCCAACATAAGCGAGGCAGTGGTCACCAACCCATCATTTGCTCCGAGCACAGCAGCTCGAAGGCACTGACCCAATTGCGAGTGATCAGAAGATTTCTTTCCTTCTTTGAATTGCTCTTCTTTCTCGCCCTTTATTGAAATGGTGACATTGATATTTTGTGAAGTTGGCGATGGCGTTGGCTCTGTAGTCCCTTTTCCGCCCTCTTTCATCTTGAATTTCATGGCTGAACTTGGACTTGGAGTTTCCATTGGAGATGACCAACAAGGTTATTTCCAGATATTATATTTTATGCCTAAGTCGGGCGAAATCTGAAGCATCGAAATCCACTACAGCTGAAAACGACATAGAATTGTAAGCGAAAGGATTGTGGGAGAGTAAAATTATCTACTAGAAGCGTGTGTTGTACACGGTGAGGGAGTTTAGTCCTCATTATGTATTTTTTCCGGGGTAAAAAGGCTTCGATTTCCCACGCAAACCCGGAAAGGCTCACGCACCTCTCGTGCCCCCGATTATTCTCTTTGTTGTTTCTATGAAAATTCCTGGCTTGTTCGATGAGACCACTGATCACTATTTTTTATTTTAATCTGGCTAAGGGAATTATATTTGGACACTAAAAAGCGTTTCGATCTGGTTTAACCAACAAACAGCCACCATGAATGCGGTTATAGTCCGCCGCCAATTGACTATATTTATAAATCTGACAGAATAATGCCGTCCACCTTTTGGAAGAATCTTGTGATTCATAGTTCTGCACCAGGTATGCAGTCTTGTAAAATCAAGTTAATTTTCGTATATGCACATTTATACGTGTAGCCCTGAAATATAAAATCAGAATAAAGTAAGATATTTGTCAGTCATCCAGACTCAACATTAACAATCCACCTTGTGGTTGTCGTGGAGAGCTCTCAAACTTCTATTTTTGGGTCTCCTTCATTTTAGATTAAATTTATTTAAAAGAAATATGGTATATAAATAATTTGTCAAAAATATAATTAGAAAGGAAATGATTTATTTTGATTATAAATAAATAAATGAATAATAATTTATCACATTGTGTTGTATATAAATTTGAAATAATTAATAATTGTGAATAGAGGTTGATGATTTGTAGTGGAGTGATCCGGGTTCAAACCATATAAAAAATTAGATTACCATCTCTCAACCTAAAGCATATCTCTACCCATCAATAAAATAAAAGATAACTTATCCCAACCCAAAGCATCTTTGTATGTCAATTAGTCATGCCTCAACCTCTCTACTAAATCTTGATCCATTAAATTTGGGAGGGATAACTTTATTTAGTTCATAGGTGATCGTTTATAATATTTGATGCATGTCACCACTACTATGTGATCTTTTAGCAGCAACTCTCTCATGCATTATTCTGAGATCTCTTTTTTGAAGAACACTATTTTATGATTCTCATAAGTTCATTCATAATCTACTTTGTTTCCCTAATCCTACCTAGTAGGCATCTTATCCTTGTGATCTCTTTCTTGAAGAACACTATTTTATGATTCTTTCTCATAGGATCGTTCATAATCTGTTTTGTTTCCCTAATCCTTGTGACCAACTCCAAGTTAATATTTCTAATAAGTATATTGTCTTGTATTTGTCTAGATGATCCCATGGGTAACACTACTTCAATTAAAGGGTCAATCACTTTTACACGCCTATAATTTTTACAATCCATCTCATGTACCTATAGGTACACAAAATAAGATCTTGAACTAACGAGTTAGAAAACTCCTACCCATAATAAATGCAAAAAATTCTATTAATACAACTTAATAAAAATTTACAGCATGTTCAAAATGCCAATGAGTGTTAAACCATGTATTAATACCAATGTGTAGCACCCTCCCATACTTCTCCAAAATAAACCATCTTTTTTTCTTTAACTTACTTAAAATCCAAACACAATGTCTAATCCCAAATTACCATCTTACACAAAAGAATTACTTGGATGATACAATATTATAATGACATCCATAGTTAATCACATCTAATTAATATGGATAAACCACAAAGTAGTTTTAGTTTACTTTGTCAAGTGCATGGTTAACAACATTCTCAGATATGTAGGTTATGTCCCTACAAAGATAAACTTCACTTTGCTTGGTCAAACATGAATTGTAACCCACCATGACTCTTTAAATTTACAGAATCCGAAAACTTATAGATCAACTACAAAATTACCCTGATCAGATGTTAGTTACAAAATCTCCATTTTATTTATTATCACAAGTAAATATTTATTATCATAAATTTAGAGAATCCGAAAACTTATAGATCAACTACAAAATTACCCTGATCAGATGTTAGTTACAAAATCTCCATTTTATTTATTATCACAAATAAATATTATTCACATCATAAATTAATATAGAATTTGAAATGCAAAAAAACTATGTATGTAACCCTAAGACTAAGGTCAATGACCACATATGCACCTCAAAACTTGAAAAACATTTTCAATAATTAAATAGCTCCGAACACTACATCTTAGTGAATCTTGTTCAAAACCTTTAAAGGTGGGTGTCCAAGTTCGTGAATCTAAGACGAGTGAAATTTATCACCATCACACATTCTCTAAAACTCTATCCAAATAATAAATCATTAAATCTTGGATGGTCACAAAGTGACAAACTCAACGAAGTTCATGGAGATCATGGAGTTGACGTGATTCTAAAAAAATATATATCAAAATATCTATATTAATATTTAAAAATTATTATTTATATATTAAGTTTTTCAAGGTATTTTTTAAGTTACAAATAACCTTGCAGAATCAATGGATATCCTCTCAACAACATGCCACATAGTAGTTCACACTCTAAACCAAAATTAAATTTAGAATGCATCCAAAAACTAAAATTTAAGTTTACCTAAAAGCTTTTTAAGTGACATTTTTGATCATGAAAGCATGATGAAAAACACGTGTTATCATTATGGACAACCTTTGCCATAGTCTCATAAATTTTAAAATTTGATTCTGCCCACATTAAACTGATTACAAAATCTAACTCATCAACATGCCATAGAGAATAAGAAGTGTTTAAGTGTTTAATTATTTTGGTGTAGTAAGTGGCCATAGAGTCACAATATTTACAAAAGCATCTCATGCCAAGCATATTCTTATTAAAGGCATTTGTGTAAAATGTTTAATCACTTTGACATGTGGATTTATTATTTATTTAATGTATTAATTAACTCAGGTTGTATTATTGGGTCATAGATGAGCCAACTCACTTATCCTAGACAGTTTAAGAAGTGGCCACAAGGAATAAAATAAAGGTGAGCTTTGGGTTACTCTGTATTGTGTGACTATGGAAAATTTCCCACTCATGTCCTTCCATTTTAAGGAGTATTGTTTGGTCATGTGATCTATATCAAACTTAAAAAAAATTATGATGGAAGAACAATAATCTCAAAATGACATAAAATCAAAGGAGGAAAATATTTAATCCTCATGAATGTAGCACAAAGATAATGTATATGACTATGATATAAAATACTTAGTTTTTATGCAAGGTAAAATTATAATGGTTGATGGATTTAATCATTAATACCTTAACGAGTTTAAAGATGTAATCATAATGGCATTTAAAATATTTAATGCATAGATCTTCAATTTATTATATAGGAGAAACAAAGTTACATACTAATTTATTGGATCATAAAGTCATATAATTTTATATCTCACTATTATTTAGGTGGATTATCTTAGGTCTCATTCCATATGGAAGAGAATTATATTATTTTAAGAATAAATTCAAAAATATATGAAGTGGTTATAATTATTAATTTTAGCTTATTTATTTTTTACTTTTAGTATTAATCTTCTTCCTATTTAGGTTTTAAAAAGGTAATAATAAAAAAATCATCACGACCTCTAACACTCAAAATGATTGATGAACTATTGAAACCTATTTCTAAACATTCCATATTTCATAAGTAACATAAATGAATTAATAATAGCATGTTAATATTAGTAATATAATGTCATTTTTAAAATGTCTTCCCCCACTACTCTTCCTACTCATTGGCTAAATGGTGAGCCTACTTCACATCATAGTAGCAAACAGTTGAAGAATGTCACCCAAGTTGAGCAGAAGCTCCTAGCACTCCTTCGATTTGTAGGACACTACAACCATTCCAATAAATATTCATTCTTCATGCATGGGGAGGAATGGACATAATCCCTCTATGAATAATGATGTTAGGTAGAATGACGATGCTTATTTGAGGATTGTCATTGGGTAGAAGAAAGATGCAGGGCATATCAAGGAGTCAATGTAGATCTATAGGAAAAACTAGACAAGGAAAGAAGCATTGATCAGATCTGGAGAGACAAATGGCTCCCATGGCCATATCAACCACATTTACTATGAATAGTTTCAAGAAAGTAGCCCAGAACTTAAAATTTCCCTTTTCATCTATGTTATTAATAGAGGTTTCGATGTCATTGAGTTGGAAGCTACGGTGGATGTTAGAATCCTAAACCTTGTAAACAAGTCCTTCATTGAGCTAGTCCATTGGATAGAAGTATGAAGGGAATATCCCAAACCTATTAATCCTACATCTATTGAACCATTAATGATCTTTAATGAGTAGGAGTCTAGGAAAGTGCTAAGATCAGAAGAATACTTGTCAACAAAAGATGTTATTTGCATATTTGTGGATCACTGGTGAATGCTTCAACATCTTCATGGATGGATTTCAAAGCATTAGAAACCCCTCCTAAAAGGTAGACTTGAAATTTAAACAGGTGCAAAAAGTTTATTTATTATTATTATTGGTCATATTGAGGACAAAGAGAAGATTTAGAACTAGTTTTAGATCTTGAATCACAACCCCTTGGTCTTGAAACCATGATCCCCTACCTTCAACCCTCTCACTAAACCTCTTAATGTAAAACCCATCTACGTTGACCTACCCCATCTCCCACTTCATTTTTTGACAACATCCAATTTGAAAGTAATTGGTAAATCCTTATTTAAGTTTCTACAAATATACATAGACATCAATCATTTCTCCCACATGAATTTTGTCAGGATCTTGATGAATATTGACACCTCAAGGAATTTACTTGAAAAAACATTTTAAAATTAAGTTACAAATCTTGTTCTCAACCTATTAACTATGAAGGCTTGTTGTTTTGTTGTCATATTTATTTTAATATGGGACATTTGACCAAAAATTGTAACTAACTTAGGAAAATAAATGATTCTTCTTGGTGGAAGGACTTCAATCCTACCCACCTTATTATGTTGGTTGATTCTGATAGCAATGATTTTACATTATCTTTGGATGATCTTGAATCCTTTATTATATATGTAGACCTTATAATCCCTCTTGAAATAGAAGGAGATTTTTTGGTAGATGTAAACACTCTAAGGAAGGTTGCAAAATCAGCTCAAGAGATTTCTTACCCATATATCTCTATAGAGGTGAATCTAGAGACTGACATACTGAAGGCAGAAGTAATTGATGTTATATTCATGAAAGACAAATATCAACCTAGTAACTAAATTAAAAATACCTTAACTAGAACTTGTGGAAGATAAGGGAGAGTGCACTGACCTGCAAAAGGGGAAAAAGTTAGAAGAGAAATGCTTCAACCTTTAAGTATGACCCTACACTTAGGGGGACACTAAGCATAAGTTTGACTAAAGACAATTGAAAGTGGAGATAGGACCCATAGATAAGTCAGTGGAGTTATAGTGAAATATTACCTGATGGCAATTGAGTTACTAAAGGAAGGTAATATATGATGACTGGTTGAGTAAAAATTTGGCTCCTCAATTATTTTTGATCATGTGATTGATTTATAGAGACATAATATTTATGAAAGACTAGTTATTTATGGTTAATGTTTTACTATAGGTAGAGATTTTCCCTTTGACAAGCTAAGGTTTAGTTGTATGGTGGTTGTTTAGATCTACATGAACCACTGGTTATGATATCCGACTCAAGATTTAATGTTTTATCTTATGTAAAAGGATAAAGGACCTTTCAATACCTATGTTTTACCCTATCGAATAAAAGAATATTAATAATGTATTTTTTCAATTATTTCTTATCAACACATTTTTAAACTTTCTTTTATATATATATATGTATGTATGTATGTATGTATGTATGTATATATATATATATATGTGTGTGTGTGTGTGTGTGTGTGTGTGTGTGCGTGCGTGTGTGCGTGCGTGTGTATATGTATATGTATATATATATATATATATATATATATATATATATATATATATATATATATATATATATATTTTAAAGAAAGTTTAAAAATGTGTTGATAAGAAATAATTGAAAAAATATATTATTAATATTCTTTTATTCGATAGGGTAAAACATAGGTATTGAAAGGTCCCTTATCCTTTTACATAAGATAAAACATTAAATCTTGAGTCGGATACCATAACCAGTGGTTCATGTAGATATATTTTACTTTACCCTATCGAATAAAAAAATATTAATAATATATTTTTTCAATTATTTCTTATCAACACATTTTAAACTTTCTTATATATATATATATATATATATATATATATATATATATATATATATATATATATATATATAAAATTATAACATGTGCACACAATGTCCAAGGCTTACTTATTTGGATGCAATTAATGTGATAATTACATCATACCATATGAGTATATTATTGAGTTCCATTCTCGACATGTCCACCCTCATGAATTTTACACATGTGTGTAAGAGGATAATAAGTAATATTTTTAATTAATTAATTTATTTATTACTCAACTCGCCGAATGTTATCTCATAAGTCTACCCCACATTGATACCTAAACAACCTCTCATTTAATAATTATATTTATTGAGTTGTAACCAATACTATTAAATCATTGTATTTATTGAGTTGTAACCAATAATATTATATGTAGAGATATCACATAATTTTTATGACAAGAAACAATAATTAACCCAAAGTGGAAAACATAATGAACCAACATAAATAAAAAGCAATAAGTGAAATGTCTAGTTAATTGAAAAAACTTCATAAATGAAATAAAAAAATTATAAATTTTCAAGTTGTATGAGAGACATCACATTTAAGCAAGGATCCCTCCAACTTCTCTAAATGCATGCGTAACAAAATCATTAATCAATTTATCATGTATCATGATGGATTTAATATTCCAATGGAACTGGAATAAGTGATATTTTCATTTTAAAATGGGGTTAAAAAACAAAAAAAACTACACGCTTAAGACTTATCTCCCATTCCCTACACTTGGTGCAGGACTCTAACTGTGTGTTAATAAAATAATCAATCCGGTGGGCATGAACACACTTTGAGGAAAATATAACTTGTTTCTCTTTTTACCCACAATAAGGAAATCAGAAAGGATGGCATAAAACTAAATATAAAAAATTAATTGAAACAATTCAATTAATTGAGACCATCTATATATTGTCGAAAACATAAACAGAACCTAAAAAGAGAAATTTCCACAAAAACAAAGATCTGTAAATCATTAAAATAGTCCAATCCTTTTTTTTTTTTTAAATGTAAGGCGGCTCACATGTTCAATAAATAAAAACTAATTTATAGCGCTGATGTACTATCTATTACAACATATACTCGATTGTAAAGTTATATGTTCTCAATTTCCACCTCTCTTCCCTTTTTCCAATCATGTGGTAACTAGTGGTTGTTTTTAGGTGTCCTCTTTTAAATCTATATTCCTTATTAAATCCTAGTCCTTTTTACCAATTTTTTTCTCACATGTGGCATGTCTAGATTCTTTTTCCTCTTTATTTAATATAAATTTTTTATCTTATGGTTCAGTCAAGTCTATTCAAAATACACAAAAAGGGATTTTCCCCATTAGAATTTCAACCATTTGTGGACTTGTGTGTTCCAAAACATTTATTAATTTGTTTTTTTTTTTCAAAATTTTCTTTTATTTATTAATTTATTTGTTTCCACTTACTTTGTCTAATTAATAATTTGATAATTTTTCATCCATGTATATAACTAGTAATTGTTTTGAAGGTGTAAAGAAAGTTGGAGGAATTGTATATGTTTGTTTTGTGATTATATCTAATATGTATAAATATATAATATATCAGCTATATATAAATATTATCTTTTATAATATATAAATCATATGAATGACAATGACCCTACAATTGTTAAGTTGTTCACATAGTACTTGTTGATTTTTTTTACCTGACCCACCAACTTGCCATTACCAACTCACTAATCAAAAACACTAAAAAGAAAAATTTATTGAATATTTACATTCTAGAAGATATAAACATTCAAATTATGTAAATCAATGTAACAAGAACTAAGAGTCATAAAAATTAGCAAAATTTTAATACTAAACTAAGATTAAGCATAAAGATGTAACCACAATTATTGTACAATGTGAATCATGAAAATGGTTGGACATTAAGTTAATAGTAACAGTTACCTCCAAAATGCAAGTTACACTAGAAGGAATGAGTGTTTTATTTTCATTTATGTTTAATATAAATCTTTGTTAAATTAATGTCAATTTTTCTTAATAGATTAAGAAAATTAAGGTTATGTATGTTGTACATAAGATTAGGTTCCTTAAAATTGAATTTTAAATCACAACAATTACCTGTAATAGGGTCTATAAAATTACCAATTTCATTAGAGAATGTAAAGCTGAGATGGATGAGATGAATGATGTTCAAATCATGTTTCATGCTCTCTTAATTGTTATCCACATTGCTTGTGTAGATGTACATCAAAAGATAATAGAAAGGGGATTGCAAGATATGGACACCACACTCTGCGCAGTGCCACATCGAATGTTTGCTCCTACTAAAACACATAATAAAATTTAGTAATTACATAAAAGAACATACATTGTAATATATTTTTACTTCCCCATGTTGATCCTTTCAATTGAAGTAAAAAACCTCTATTTTTTTTATAATCCATCAAGTTAAACATAGCTCATATTTATGAAGTAAATTTTTCTAATTTGTGATTTTCTTTGCTAAGTGTTTTCTTTTATTGGATGCTCTGAATATATATATATATATATATATATATATATATATATATATATATATATATATATATATATATATATATATATGTATGTATGCAGACAATGCAGTGATCTAGGGTAAGCGAAAGCGTTGAAAGAGGAATGGTTATTCGCATAGGTGGTGAAAGTCTTTGAAAGATAAATAATGAGCATACACGCTCTGTGGTGGATTGGTTGTAGGGTCACAAGGGCATTTTGTACACTTCAAAGAGTTTCTCGGTAGTTGCATTTTGGTATTGGGGATGGAAGAAATGGAATTTTTGTGGAGGAAGCCACTATAATAAATCGCATATATATATATAGAGAGAGAATAATTTGATATAATATTAAATTATAATATATATTATTTTTCAAAAAATAAATAAAATATATATTAATCACATAATATATTTGAAACTTATATATTAGAAAATATATTTATATATATATAATTTTTTAAGAAATTTATAATTTTAAATGAAAAATAGAAAAAAATCATCGTAACCCTAACCCAAACCCCCTTAGGACTATGAAACAAAACCCCCTTAGGACCCTCACAATAACAGTCAAACAAATCATTCTAACGGAAAAAAACCTCCCAAAGAAAACCCTTACAAATGAAATCATAAGTAATTAGAAGACATTTTAAGTGTTTAGGCTAAAAAGACAACATTACTCTGAATTTCATTAACTTCACATAAACCTTGGATAACTTATTTGATCATCCTACGCTCTTCTCCTACACACGTGCCAATCCTCATAAAAAGATGCCCCGCCAAGCGTCCGTCCCTGTCCTACCCATAATTAGCATAGCCATGAGTGGATACAGATTTGGTGTACGACCATGAGTGGATACAGATTTAGTGAAAATAAAACCTAATTTAATCGCCAATCCTCCAGATCTTTCTTTCAACCTGCATTTTTTTTCCCAGTACACCTCTACACGTGAAATCCATTTATTTCTGAGAGCTGTTGCTGAAATGGCCAAAGGGGCTGATGTGGCCTCCATTCCTCCAGTTTGGGAAAGAGAGAGAAGATGTGGCTTCCGCTGTTTTGAAGGGGATTCATGGTTTTGAAGGGGTGGTTTTCGGCCAACGTGATTTTCGTGTCACCTGGTTTAGTAAGCCCCTTGTTTGATCCGCCTCTGGTTAGGCGCATGAATAGTTTTCTCACAGTGGATTTGTTTAGCTTTTAGGGTTTCATTTTTTGCCAGCGCTTTTGGAGTTATGGGATTTTGGTGTTTAGATTTTTTTAGTATTTCAATCTCTTTTCCTCCCAATTTTACATAGAGTAGAGCATTTTGAAAACACTAGTATAACAACCTTTGTGTCGTATGTCCAATTTGTACATTCAATAACATCGAAATGCACTATATTTGTCTTCATTCACACATTATATTCTTGATAAGTCTATTTCTGCTTAAGAATTTTTATTAACAATCATAAAAAAATCATTCTGCATCTTTGATTTTTTCTACACATTCTAGGTTGTTAATTTTTTTTCGTTTTTCACTTCCTATTTGTTGTATTCTTACTATGCTTACAACTACACCCAATTTTCTTGATTATATTATTTTTTCCCCAGACTGAGTTAAATTTCTTTACTTTGAAGTTTTGCAGCTTTCACTTAAGGCACTCAATTCAATAATATCGGTCAAACAAATTCCAAAATATACAATGAAAATGAAGTTATGTGTTATTGATTTTTTTAGAAAATTTCCATGATGAAAATAATATTTCTAAGATTTCAAGTTTAAATGCAGGAAATGGACGCGAAGTTATGTCTCGAGCATCTGCCATTATACTTACAATGATTGTATTTTCAATATGTAACCTAAGAAAGAGATTGAATTTATTTTCTACAAAACACATATTAGAAATGGATAGCATAATATAGTAAATATTACCTGCAGGATGGCAAAGCTTTTTTAATCACTGTGTTTCTATCCATTACATTGCAGAGTAGGGAACCTTATATTGAACCAACTTGCCAACTTAAACCCATGGAAGGGGCGGCGCTACAGTGGGAATGTGTCTTACCATCAAGGATTCAGACCCACATATCCATCCACGTATCTACCCACGCATTCCATTCTTTTATGCCTTGGAGCCCCTACCATGAAGCAACCTGTCAACTTTGTGTCAGTGGTTGATTGGTTTGAAACAACATATACTATTTCTCATCACTTATGAGATGAATCCAGGGGCCTTGCCCCACCGTAATAACCTTCCAGCTTAAACATGAAGGTATTCACTTGTTCATATTATCTAATGTTTAAGTTGACCTCAAATAGTAATAGAGTGTTGGTTGCCACAAAATTTTCTTCCACCCTTGTGTAATGCCTTTTAGCCACCCATTTGCTCAGGCCCATGGTAAAATTTTAATTAGGTTTTGACCTATTATTTAACCTATTTTTTATGATTAGGATCATGAGTTATTTTGTTTAATCATTATTTATTCAGATTTGATCATAAGTATTTGTATTATGATTAGTAAGAAATTGATTATTATGCTTGTATTTGTATCTTTTCCTATCATAATGTACCATTATAAGTTTAATTTATGTGTATAAAACATGGATTTTTTAAATTTGTAATAATATTATTATATACCAATAAAGAGATGAGTTAGTAAGCAGTTATGTGCCATCCATTAGTGTAGTACTTAAATTGATGCAAAAATAGTAGGATCTATAATGGAGGAAAATTGTAATGAATAGTGAACCCTACTAATATGATTGGTGATTATATTCACCTTGTATATATTAAGTTTATGTCGAACTTTGACCACATGGAAAATATTTATATTATGATTGGGTGGCATAAAAACAAAAAGACACAATATGTTTAATGTGGGTAATAATCTACACAAGTATATATAATGAGAAATAAAATATAATTTAATAAATTTAAAGACTTTATGTTCACTATGTATATTATGATTGGGTGGCATAAAAATAAAAATACACAAATATGTTTAATGTGGGTAATTATCTACATAAGTATATATATTGATAGAATATGTTTAATGTGAGTAATAATCTACATAAGTATATATAATGAGAAATGAAATATAATTTAATAAATCTAAAGACCTTATATTCACTAAGGTATAAATGTGATAAATTAAAAAGGGTCACATGATTATAAAGTATCATAGATCTCTATTTAAATGATAGGCATAGATCTCTATTTAAATGATAAGCTTGGACTAGGTGAACCATAAGCAACATAAAGACAAGAATGGTGGAAAAATATTCAACCAACAACTAATATGGAATAAGGCAACATGATATAAATGTGATTAAGCCATTAGTTAATTGGTAGCCATAACGAGTAATACCTAACTAGGTGGTTTGTAAACAATTAATATGCAAGCAAACCTTGAACATCAAAACAAAGACACTATGATAATCTCACCACACATGACTAACCCTTCCAAGAATTAAATTGAACAGACAAGGAAGTAATGACAAGAAACAATAGAAGTCAGAACATCAAGCGGATAATTAATCCTCAAGTAAATGTGATTTGAGCAAATTAAATTAAGTAATTTTAGGAACTACTTGATCCTTTAACTCTTTTTCTTTTTTTTTTTTTGATAAAAATGAATTTTATATAGTTCATATGGAAAGATTTTCCAAGAAAGGTTTGTTACTATGGGTTTAGTTGGATTTCCAAATATGTAATAAGGTTTTTATTATGAAATAAGGAAATGGTAATACATTAAATTTATAGAATATATTGTGTGAGCAAATGGTAAGAATCAAAACCTTATTATAAGAAAATGGGAATACATTAAATTCATAGAATATATTGTGTGAACAAATGGTAAGAATCAAAACCTTATTAAGATTAAAAAAATTTATTGTATAATCATTTTTCCTTTTTTTAGTTGAAAAATGTCACTAAAACTAATAACATATGGATTTGATTTTAATATTGTAATTTCCATTTTTAGGTTTTTTTTTTATTTGATGAATTTTACCTTTGTTAAAGGAAATGGATTTTTTTAATGGCAAACCCTTCAAAACAATTTCTACATTTATATGTAGCTAGATCATTCTATTAGGGTGTTAGGAGAGGGTGATAATTTCTAGGCTAGTGTTTTATGGGTTTTTCAATTCCACTAAATGTTTTTTTTATTGCTATTAATGACTAGTATTATTTATTAATTAATTATTTAATTACACACTAAGTGATAAAATTTGAATTTTAATAATTTGACAATCTAAGAACCCAATTTCATTGTGATATTCATTATAGCCTTCAAATCTTTTATTCTAGCTTCATGACATTTGTGAATTTAACTCTGATTTATTTTAAAACCATTTTATTGGTTTTAGTTTTTATTTTTATTTTTGAATTTTCAATTTTGATTCGATTATAATTTCTTTATTGAACCCTCATAAGGCCTTTCCCCATTTAAGCTCGGTGATTACAATTGAAAAGTACTAATGAATAGATAAGAAAAGTCAATGGTATCCATTTGGGACAGAGTATTAGGTTGGAATTCATTGGTTTCTAAAATTATTAAATAAATAGAGAAGTTATAAGATTACCTAGTACCTCATTACATATATTTGCACTAGTCATGAAAATGGTCAGGTGGAGTGTGATACAAAATCAACTATTCATCCATGTCTATTGTCATGATCATGCTATGTATAACTAAAAAATCCAACAAAATTCATAAAATGGAGAAAATTTATAATTTCCAACTTTATCTTACTTTGAGATATAAATTAATTTACTCTCAAAATTCAATAATGGAAATTTATGATCTAGAGCTTATTATGATACACTTGTTTCGTTTCACTACCTTAAAAATATAATTCTTTGGATTAGATGAAATATATTTTAATCATTATAATATTAAAGTTCATACCGAATATTATTAATTTCTGTTTCATAATGAATAAGGGAAATATGAAAATCATTAAACATGAATATGCTCAATAATAAGATTAAGAAAGAGATAATATATTATGAGAATTTATAAATTTATATAAAGAGTTAATGCTCAACTTGTTATATCAATGGTGAAACTTATCTTGAGTACTATTTAATCCCCACCACTTATTATAATCTACCTTGTTTTACCCACATAATGGACTTTTATTCTTGGAGAAATGAGACCTATTATTTTCTATTACATATTATATTGTTGTATGATTGTATGTTAAATAAAATTTAATAAATTATTGTGTTTTATTAATAATTAGAGATAAGGTCACGAGATAGATAGTGACACGTGATTAATGAAATTAAATGGGTTTAATTTAATATAAAAAAGTATCTAGATATGAATCCATCACCTTAGCATTGAACTATGTAGATTTCAAATTTAAAATGTGTGTAGATATCTTAAATTATAAAATATTAAGCTTGATATTAATATTTTTTGGATTTCATATACAATTCCTAAATGGTGATCCTTGATTACAACTATTTATACTTATTTATGTGAATCCCACTAACATGCCAATACTAAAATCTTTAATACTACTAAATCTAGTGAATCACATTACTTATAATATTATAAATATATTGATGATTGCATATGTCAAAGGATATAAGTCATGTTCACATTAAATAAAAAATATATGTCCGATGCCATAGCTAATTATTCATAACCTCATATTTATATATTAACTCTCACTGAACCCACTAGATATACTATAAAACTTGAACTCTCTCATAGTAGGATGTGTATTGAGATATTAGTTGATTGCACTATAAGTTGAGACACTTGGACTTGATTGTGTGCATTATTAGGATGTATGTGTGACTTTATGTTTTTGGAATTATAAAAACTATTAGGAATATATATGACTCATAGGCTGGACTTGATTGTGTGTATTATTAGGATACACATGTGACTTTGTGTTTTTGAAATTATAAAACCTATTAGGAACATATATAAAATTCATAGATAGAAGATCAAAATTATCCTATATACCACTATGCAATCACTAAATCTATTCATGTCTTGAATTTCATGGTGTATATACCAAATAAGATGTAATAGAATAATCAACTTCATGAGCCTTAGTCATTTAGATCAAAACCATTTTAGTTGAATTTTGGAGTGATATCAAAGGTGAAAAACACCTCATTAGATGCTTAAATTTCATTCTTAGACTACCATATTTCATCATAGTTTTATTATATTTGATGTTCATTCACTTAGTTAAGTGATTGGTATTTTTAAAACAATCGATCAAGATCATGGTACATGGCATGGTCATGTTTCTACCTAGAAAAACAATGATCAAATATTTAACGTTTAGTACTGAAAATCTACATAATCTATGTATTTCTTAGGTCATCATTGTGAAAAGTGTCACCATACCAATGTTATACTCTTATATTCATTTTAGGTGGAAATTATTACAAGTACAATGTAAATGAATCCACTATTTAATTAAAGTTTTTTCAATAAAAATTTAACCTATGCACTATTTTATAGAGTCCATACTGTTATTATTAATATTATTAATAAGTAATATTTGGATTTATTATATAATATAAGACCTTATAACTCATGGCTTAAACTTTATATCTATTTTTGGCTACTATGGAGGATATTTTCACGATCCATATCTTGGTAGTAGATCTTGTCACATAATGAATTCACTATTTCATGAATATTCTATGATTAATAACCAATCTCTTATAGTATAAAAATGTAATAAAAACACATAAATGGTATATATTTTGTCATTATGATCTAATCCACCAATCATATTTGAACCTTACTATAGTAACTATTTGACACTGACCATAGTGATGTTAATAGTTTATGCAAAGGTGACATAAAATATTATTATTTGAATTGGAAAACATGTTTACATAAGGATCACTATCATCTATACCTTGAAAATATTGTAGATTATGTTTTGAATAATGGATATTTTTATTTGGTATTTAGATGGGACAATATACCTTTCATTATCATGGCACATGTCATGATCTTCAAGCCTCATATTCACCATGTGGATTTGGTGGAAGCCTTGTTCACTTGATATCATGGATTGATTGGAAGTTAAATCATGGATTATATTATTTTAGACTTTCAATAATTTTTTATATAAGATACGTGTATAATCACTCAATGTAATGAGGTCATGTGGGCATACGGAGTTCTTCTTATAAATAATAAACTAACTTGTCATTGCACGAAATTTATGTTTATTGGTTCTAATCCACGAATTATATTATGATGAGTGATAGTTGGTGGCCATGTAATCATTATGGATCTAATATGTCATTTTCCTCAAACACAATGCCAAATTCCCTTATGAACTGTATAGAACTTTGTTAGCTTACAGATGCATAATCATATAGAATCCAGTTTAGATTTTGATCACATTACATTGTAATTATCCAAGGTAATGACAATGTGTTATTTATTCAGGACACAAAATTATATATTATAATGATAATTCAACCACTCTATTGATTATAATGCATGACACCATCCATCAAATTTGTGTTACATTAGACTCATAATTTCTATATTTTGATGAAATATATTTTTATATATCTTTAAAGGAGCATATTAATATTAATATATAAAAATAGTTGAGGATAGTAATTTAATTAAAATATATTAATATGATCAACACTTTAAGTGAAATATTAATTTATTATTTGTCATTTGAAATTGATGAATTTATTCTCTAGGTTTTGGAGTGAACTAAGATAGCCTTGAATCAATTTATTGTAATTCTCATTAAGTGAATAAATTTTACCTTGTTTGTATTATCATATTCATTGTGTTTGATGCATTCTTTCAAATCCTTTGTGCTCATTTTTTCATGTCTAATGCCCCTATTAACCATTGTAATCAATATGTTTAAGTCTATCTAATATGTATTAAAAATATGTACCATAATTAATTTTAAATTCATTAAATCTTAAACATGAGATAATAATTTAGCTTAATTAATATAACTTGTCATCAATTTAGTGTAATTGTTGAAGATAGTTAATAATATTTTATTTCCTTTCCTAATCACAAAGAAGATATTTCTTTGTCATCATGTATTAATGTGATGTGAGCCTTTGATTCCTTTTCCTTTGGTGCTCCATAAGAAGGCCATTTCTTTTGGTTGTTTTATAAAAATACTTCAACATCCTTGTTATATTTATAGACTTTCTCCTAAAACCTATTTATACTTACTAAATATATTGAGTAATCGTGTGATTATTGTATTATATTCATTATGCATAAAATAGTTATTTTTCTCATAATTATCTTCTTAATGCAAAATATTATTTTAGGCTATGTTTCCATTTATTAAGGTATTTATCATTTTCCACTTTAAACCTCTCACCTTGTACACTTTGTCATTTAGTTATGTACTATAATTTAAACTATATGTAAATGTGTATTTTAGGTGTGTGTGTGTGTGTGTGTGTGTGTGTGTGTGTGTGTGTGTGTGTGTGTGTGTGTGTGTGTGTGTGTGTGTGTGTATAATCATATATAATATACAGTTTTTATGATTTTTTTACAATGTTATTTTGTATACATTCATACTTATTTTTTTAATCATATAGCCTCAATTTTATCCCTTGGTTGACCCTTCATGTTTTTTAAAATTTGGATGATATTTATATTAATCATAATTTCCATTAAATTTTTTAATGTATCTTAATAAAATGAATAAACATTAAATACAATATCTATTATTGAAACATAGGTTTCCAAAAATGAGAAAATTGATTTTTTTAAACCACGTAGTCATCTAGAGGATATTTGATTAGTAATAAATGTATTTCATTGAATTTGGAGGAAATTAGATCATATTATATGCCACATGTGGGATAAGAGATTTAGTAATAAAGTGAAACTCTCCTTAAAACTTATAGCATCCACCCATAAAATAATACACTTCCCTTAATTACACCATCTTCCCTTAATTACACCATCTTGGAAGGAGAGATTAAATAGAATGAATTAAATGTTGTAGTTAAAGTTTTATAATTTAAAGAACTTATTCTTGATATAAATGATGTGATGGAGGAGGATACCGCATGAGAATAAAATACATTATCAATAAGGAAAACCCCATATGTCTGCACACATTTATGAAGGTATTACCTTAGAGCTACCATGCCTTTAGCTGAGATAAGGCCATTGACAATAGGAAGGATAGTTTCTAGTTTCAAGGATTTTCATATTATTAAGAAATAAACTATGCTTCATTTCATAATTTTAATTCAATGGCTGAGGATAGAACTATCATTAGTTATAGGTCATATGTATACATTTCATCATGTGTAATTAAGTTAATAATTATTATTTCTTTGATCATGGATATACCTGTGATTGTTATTATGCTTTATTTTTAGTTTGAATATGATTATCAAAAAATATAGACTATCCCTTTCTTATATATAAGGAATAATTTTTAATCTAAGTTATATAATTCACATAATATACCATCTTCTTCGATGATGATGACGATGACGACGATGATGATGACGACAATGATGACAAGGATGATGGTGGTGGCGTTGGTGGTGGTGGTGATCATCATCATCATCATCATCATCATCATCATCATCACGATGACAACAATGATGATCATCATCATCCAACACACCATAATTATAGGTTTTTTTATATATTGGTGAATCCTTTATCTCTACTCCATTAAAAATGAGATTCAATCATGGCAATTACTTAATTAGATTTAGTTTTTGGATTCATGTTATTTGCATGCTTTGTTGAGACTTATCTTGATTTTTGATAACATGAAATTCTTAAACTTCTCCATTTGTCTAGGCATTTATAAGGAGTTGTAAGCAAAGAGAATTTTGAAAATAGGTAGGTGTGTCATTTTTAGCATTATATATTGTCCCTTCATGAGAAATTTGACCCATGTCACCTAAGTACTTAAAATAGTGTTGTGACACCTCACTAAGATGAATAGTGTCCTCCACATCATCAACTAATAGTACTTATGAATAGTGTTGCATGAATAGTATTTTCATACCACATCATTCTCCTCTAGTAGAAAAAAACTCAAGTCCTATGAGTTATCCTTATTGTTCTCCAATATTTTTAAGTACACACATGAGTACACAAGCACACAAATAATACACTCTATTTTTTGGTGATCCAAGATTGCCTAAGACCTTAGATGCTTCTACATTAGATACTTGAGGTAGATAATGTGATCTATTTATCACATATATGGGCTGAGTGGTAGGACCACCCTTTCATTCACCAAGCATAATGACCATGGCATCCCCTTCCAATACACCATGTACATCCAAAGAATTTTCCCTTTCTTTATCCACTTCCATCATCTACATACTAGATTTTCCAAAATTATCCCAGTGAGATCACAAGCCATCCTCTTCCTATAAAAACATATCCATATCTTGAAGGATTTACATGTGGATTCCAACCCACCATCAAAAATTAACCTCCACCTCTTAGATGCCTTATCATGCATTTTATCTATCAACATGAGATCTAGCTCACCACTATCCTCCACGTCCACAAAAAACCTATCTAGATTTATATTTTCACCATCCAACCACCTATTAGATCTTCCAAAACATCATAAATCATCATCAACTTTAGTTCCTCTCTCATGGATACATCATCATTATCTACACTTTCATCACATACACATACACTAGGGGAAAAATTACCCTCAATAACTTCATCATGCTCCAAAGGCATGCTATCAAACTCTTCCACATGTGCATTCTCTTGCAAAAAAATCACACCCAATGTTTTTTCACAAGAAATATTCAAATCTTCTCCATCAATTTCAGCATGCTCCTCATGCTCTTCAATTTCACTATGGGTTGCCAATGTCCCATTAAAAGTAACTCCCATGGTCGTTTTATCATCCTTTATAACTATGATTTTAGTGCTTACACATAGCTACAACTCCACCATAATATTCCCTTGTACATTTTCTTGCATAACTTATTCTCTCTACAACTCCTCATGGTTACAATTTTTTCCTTCTACAACTCTAGAAGTCTGAAATCATTCTTCATCTTCTCTTCATCCTTCACAAGGATGTCTTCAATATTGTGCTAATCATAAGCCCCTTCCTCTTTTCTAATTTTAAAATCATATTTTTTGTCCTCCATGAAAACCTTCTTCTCTTCTTTCACATTTCCCTTCATGGAAATTTTCTTCTTCTACAACTCTCCATGGTTGAACTCTTTAATCTTCCATGTGATTATCTCTCTTCTCAATGTAGAAACTTTTGCTCTTAGGTATTCCATCATCTCCCACACCGAGTATGATTATTTTTCAATCTCACAATCCTAAACTCTTTGTGGTGTTGAACCCACATGTAAGTCCACTAAGATACATAATTTTTTTTCGAGTAGGATAGTTTGTGATCCCACAGGGACAACTTTGGAAAATCTAGTATGTAGATGCTTGAAGTAGAGAAAGAAAAATAAAATTATCTAGGTGAATGTGGTGTATGTAAGGGGATGCCATGGTCATTATACTTGGTGACAAAAAGGGTGGTTCTACCATTCACCCCATTTATATGATTAAGAGATCCCATTATCTACCTCATGTGTCTAATGTAAGAGCATCCAAGGGTTCAGGCAATCTTGCATCACCCAAAAATAGAGTGCAGTGTTCATATGTTCATGTGCTCATGTGCCTATAGATTTTATAGAATAATCATGACAACTCGTAGGAGCTGAGTTATTTTACAACTAGAGGAGAGTGATGTGGTAGCCAACATTCTATTCATGCAACACTATTCACTGATGATGTGGAAGGCACTATTCTTCCTACTGAGGTGTCATAACACTATTATTTATTGCATAAGTGTCATGGGTCAAATTTATCATGTAGGGATAAGAAAGAGTGGTAAGAGAGGAACATAGAAGTGGCCTACCTTGTTTAAAAATGATGTTATTCTTTTTCAACATTCCACGTGTGACTTTCCTTTCACTATTCACCAATAGTGTTTCACATGTGAAAGGTGGAGCCAAATTTGATGATGGAGTATTTATCTTTAGTAGTGATCACTTCAAGTGGAGAACATTGCATATCATTCTGTTGGAATTTTTTCTTTGTCATGTTTTCACCTATGTGGGATGTGGACGTAGTTTTTGTTTTGTCTCCTTTCTTTTCTCATAATTTTATATAAATGAATGTATCTATTCTTGACTTAGGTGGGAAAAATTGGATTAGGCTTATGTGAATCCTTTAGTTCCTCCTTCGCTTGGGATGCTAAGTATTGTATGTATTTTAAGGATAACTAGTTGAATCTAGTCTATGTGTTGATGTATTTGATGAGAGTTAATGTGAATTGAGAGAAGCTTTATGTGATGATATTGTATGTTTTTCATGACATTGAGTGTGGTAATGATTGTTGAATCCTTTATGTGGTTGGAGGACACATCAAGTTGTATCAATTTTTTTTAACCCCATCATGGATGGACTAAAGTGACACTTATGGAGTTATCACAACCACAACATTTCCCTTTATTATTAATTGATCCAACCAAAGTTGCAGCATTTAACATTGGTACACAAATAATATATACAACCTTATGAATGACTATTTAAGATTTTGAAAATTTAAAATTAATAAGATTAACAAGATTTTAAGATGAAATTAAATATGTTAGATATATTTGTATTGATGAGATGAGCTTTATGGGCCAAAGGATACTTGAAAATATATCTTCTCAACTATGGCAAGCACTTCTAAAAAATGTTGATATGTGCTTTGGTGGAAGGTCTATGATTTTTGTTGGGGATTTGTGAAAATTTCATTTGGTATTGTATAAACCTCCATATGCAAGTACAAGACAAACAAATTTACTTTGGAAAACTTTAAAACCATTTTTTCACTCGATAAGGTTTTTGGACAACAAGGCCAAACTAAATAACAACCATGGATTCAATAACTTTTAACAAATTTAAAAGATGCCAATCCAACCATTGAATATTGGAAATTGTGAATGAATAGAATGGATGATGTACTTGAAAAAGTTGAAAAGTAATATTTTAATGAATGCATTAAGTTATTTGAAATAAAAAAAATGTGTTTCAGCATAATATGAGAAAATTATATGTATTAAAAAAACTTATTTCTTCAATCATTACAACTAGAGGAAAAAGCAATAATGTTATGGGATTGAATGATGAATAGTTGGAAGATGAATTATTGATTTATATTGGTGCAAGGGTGATTATCACTACAAAATTATGGATAGAAGTAGATCTTGACAATGGTGCACTTTGATATGTTCAGAGTATTGCATACAAACCAAGGTTGGCTCCCCCCGAAACACCTACATATATAATGGTACAGTTCAATAACTATACACATATTCCTTTTGTCAATGAAACTCCAACTACAATTCCAGTCACCCATAACAAAGGGGTCATGTGTGTCAGTTACCTTTTAAATTGGCATGGGGATTGACAATCCATAAATCATAGGTATTAACCCTTGATAAAGCAAAATTTGATATAGGACTTACAAAAAGACATGGTTTGACTTTTTTTGCTATATCATGTGTCAAGTCATTACATGGATTAAGGATTTCACTACCTTTCATATATGATAGGTTTGAGAGATTGGATAATGGAAAAGGAGTAGAGAAAATAAATGAAAAAGAACAAAAGATTGAATTATTAAAGGATTACATGTATATAGATTAAATATCATAAATTAATTGTCTCACACACACACACACACACACACACACACACACACACACACACACACACACACACACACACACACACACACACACACACACACACACACACACACACACAAAATTCTCTCTATATCCCATTTTAATATCAAATGCATATAATTTTATATATATATCAGATATGTGTTGCACCCTATTTTCCTTTTTGATATTGCATTAAATAATTATATTAAATGTAACTTTTATAAATAATAAAAAATTACCTTTACCTTATGTGGTAACAACTGCTACTAGCATATATTTCTTAGATTAATCTATGTAAAATACACTAATAGATATCATTCTCGAGACACTCACCATTCAACATGATATAGGTACCTCAAGAATGATATCTATTAGTGTATTTTATATATATTTATCTAAGATATGTATGATATTATATAACTATATAAATTGTAGTACTATACAACTAAACATAT
This sequence comes from Torreya grandis, assembly GCA_037957365.1. NCBI lineage: Eukaryota > Viridiplantae > Streptophyta > Pinopsida > Cupressales > Taxaceae > Torreya > Torreya grandis. The sequence continues at coordinate 4,781,640 of JARHVA010000548.1, read as the reverse complement.
TATACTATATACTAATAATATTAATGTTATATAAATATATACTTATATTAATGTAATATTTATATAATATTAACAATAATACACTAAATAAAATATGATAAAAATATAATGTAATAATAATATTATATTATATCATATAATTATCGATAAATATTTTTTTAATCAAGACAATTCATAATAGCATTAATAAAGAATAAACTAATGATTTTATGTCATCAAACAACATAATACTGGAAAACAAATATCAATGGAAAAATCATCTAATTCTTTTTTAATTCAAAATAAAAAATTTACTTTAATATTACACTAACTAAACCACAAATTGTCCACGTATTTCCCATGAAACCCCTATAATGATAAAGTAGAGATTTGGAAAGAATGAAATCATAAACCTTATAGACCAGTATAAAAGTTTTTGACAAAAAGGTATAGTTTATTTCAAATATAAATGTTGATAACAAAACTAACCCAAATCAAATAATACCATAGAATGAAAATAGAGATTTTGATTCCAAATTAACTCATTTTCCAGTGGTTGCATTCCCATTCTATCATGTACATGTGTTTAGTTAGCAAAATAGCTCAATTTTATCAAACCCATCAACTATTTTTACACAAACACTACTAAAATGAGATGTAAACCAATCAAACATATTTGTTTACAAGAATCCAATGATTCAATTTTATAAAAAAAATAGTAATATAAAAAATGAATACACATCCATTATAAAAAGAACATTTCTTACCTTATAATAAAAAATAGGTTTTTTTGTCCCCCTAGACTATTATTAATAAATTTATTACAAACACAATTAGAACTTTACAAAATTTAAAGGAAGTTCAAATTTTTCATGTTTATAGGGGATTTAATAGAGAAGTTGACTTGTTTTAAAATTAGAAGGTTTTTATTATAAGCTTTGAGAAATTAATTAATCCTCAACATCTTCCTAACACCATAATTCAAATTCTTAATGAATAAACAAAGAGTTAATTATTGTTAACTTGTTGATATGAAGTTTTCCAAAGCCTTATTAGCTTGTATATTCTATGTTATTATTGGTGTAAGAGACCATTCTTACTTGGATATATGAAATACTATTTTCCTTTTACCTCCCAAATCCAAAGCCAAAGGTAGATTTAGGGTTAATAGTTCTTAAAGCAACATCATCATTCCAAGTGGGTTCTCACTATATCTATACCTTTGGACATGGGGAGAAGCTGTGTCATGTGTAAAGAAAATATTTTGAATTATATAATTGAGATTCTATCCACATTAAAATATTACAATGATTTTCAACAAGTTCAATAGGTTTTATTCCTTATGATGATATGAAATGGGATTTTATTATAAAAATAGAGGAAAATTAGTAGGAGATTATAATTGAAGTGAAATAAAGAGGAAATAATATAATTTTCAATACAATAAGAACTAAAAACTTCCCATTGGGTGGTGAGAGTCAAAGATGAACCAAATTATTGTGAGTTAATGCAAATAAATACCAAAATTGAGCACATTCTAAAATAGATGTTATCATCAAATTTTATGAAAATAATTAAGAGATTTGACTTGGTTCTAATAATTGGCTTTTAAAATTTTAGGTTGGTTAAGACTATCATACTGAGAGGAGTCTCCTTTATTGATTTAGAGGAAATCATAAGCTAGGGTACTAGTTTGGTGTAGGAAGATATATATTGTACAAGTTGAAGAGGTCTAAAGATGAATAATTTAAAATATTCCTAAAGTAAAAGGACAGACTAACTGAGTCCCAAGAAGCTTTATTGAAAAACTCCCCACCTGATCTCTAGAATAAAGTTTTATATCAAATTGTGAGGTATGTTACTTGGAAGGGAGATACACGTCATCCTTATTTTATCTCTTTACTTTAATTAATAATTTTCATAATAATAAGTTGGTTAGTATTCATTTTTACTTATGATTTCCTTATAAATATATGATATGATTTGAAATTATAGTATTCCAATGTCCTTACCCATCAAGACCTCATTTTATTTCTTCTCTAAATATCTAGATCCCAAACTATTATCCCTATTCTTTAAACCTAAATTTAGATATGTGTAGGTATCTACAATTAAGGTTTATTAGATTAAATTTTACATAAGGATGTTGAACTAACCTAATGAGAAAGATAATTAATAGAAAACTTAGACAAATAATATTCTGAATTTATATAATTAAAATTGCTAAAAATACTAAAGTACAGTTGTTGATAGATAATAAAACTAATTTGAATAAAATTACACCTAGAATGTTTATTATACTCATGCAGGTATGATCTACAATAGGTTGTAAGTGGACTAGAATGTGATCCTAGAATAGTCTTTAGATTTTAGGAATATTATTTTTGTGGCTTCTAACGTATGTGTCATATCTAGACAATCATGTTGATGTAGGTGTCTAACTGTAATTCATGTATCATATAGGGAATAATAATTATATTTATATTTTATTAATTGGACATTTCTATGTTTTCTTTTAGTTTATTTTGATGTATACATATTGCACACATATATTGTCACTCTTTGTCAAATGATCAAACCCTAGATTTTTCACCCATGGAATGACTGTGGGAAAAATGGGTTAGTGGGCTCATGATGTTGAGATTACCCAAGGAAAAATATTTTAATAATAACTTACTATGTATAATACCTCTAAGAGTGACTTAGACTTATGCAGTTCTCCACTATGTGTTTTTTGTGTGTGTACAAGGATGTAATGTATAACAAGCAAAGACATGCAGTGACCTATCTTGTAACTTATAAAATATGTCTCTTAAACTACTCTTTGAATTATTTAGACATGTGGGATAGTGATCCTATTACTTATATATAAATATGGATGAATAGGGAAAGTTTTCTCACTTGAAAGCTTGATTGAGAGTTTTTTATTTAGTTTCCTTGTGAGTTCCCAATTTTCTCTAGGCAAGTAAATAATGAGGGTTGATCTTGTATATACACTAGTCCCTTTTTGAAATATCTTGCACTAAATAACTTAGGGTGACCTTTAGGATGAACTTAATTTTCAAATTCGATGACTTTTTGGCACTAAAAACTTTAAAGTAAATGTGGACACTTATGTCAACATAGGTGTCTGTAAGGGATGCAAGTACCCAATAAGTTGGAAAAAAGGTATAGGTCCAAAACTAGCAATGAAGGATGATAATCAGGTTTAGATATTTTTTCATATTACATAAGGCTTGGTCATTATGGTTAGACTAAGATATAATCTAGGTATAACTATATAGTGAACGTGAGTGTTTATATAGTAGGCAGGTCTATAAAAAGAAGGTGCAACCTTGATAGATATTTTTCAATTGTATAATACTAAGGTAATACATAAATCATATTTTAGTATCTATATTTCCCGTTCCCCCTCACCTTAAACTAGTGATGAAATTTCTAGGTTAAAAGAAATAAATTTGTGCCTAGGTATGTAAACACACCTTATCTTTGCATGAGCCCAACTTAAGTGCTTTATTTATGACCGACATACAACAAAGAGCATGTTAAAATATATAATCATTATATGAAATATGAAATTGAAATATTTTTAAATTCTTTAAATTTAAAAGAACAAGTTTAGGAGTACATGTGTGTTGATAAAACCATCTTGTCTTTTGACAATTATGATTTGAAATGATGCCTCATTAGAAGCATTAAATGTGAGATCAAGACACATACTAACATGCAAGTGTGCATGTGTGTGTGTGTGTGTGAGTGTGAGTGTGAGGACACATTCCCCCAAACTTGTTTTTAACATGAGTTCTAGCATGCCCATTGTGATTATTTCATCCAAATCATGCAGCCCAAATACATGCATGATCTAGTGAGTATGAAAAATTTAATCAACTCACAATATATATCTGGTGAGTATGGATGATTTAATAAAATTCAAACTATAATTCTAGTGAATTTAGATTATCTAATCAAATATATCATATAACCTTGGTAAGACTTAGAGATTTAATCACCTCAACCTTCCAAATATGAACCAACTACTACAGTATATTATATTGGTAATAGTATGTAATAGTCCATCCTAGGTATAATAATATTCCATAATAAAATCTAAAAACTAATTTGATTTTTCAATTTTAAGTTCCCTTTGCATGACATATGTGCCTCCTAAATGTCTCAAGATGAAATATGGTGAATTTGAAATCAATTCATGTGCATAAGACATATTTCAATAACATGCACCCATTGTAATGTTTAAATGTTGAGTGTTGAATAAGTGTGGAGGTCATGTCTTTTTTACATGCTCCCACTAAAATCTAAAATTATGAAAATGTGGAAGTCATGTCTCTATGATATTTCCATGATGATAGCCCCCCCGACGCCTCCCCCGCCCCCCTTCCCCACCCTCTTTGAGGTGAGGGGAAGTATAATCTAATAGTTACCTTACCTCAATAGGATAAGATAGTTGTATGAGTTGTAAATGGATCATGTAGCACATAGGAACAACATGTCTAGGCATAAATATCAATGAGATATGTAGTATGTGATCACATCAAGTCCTAAGATGCATGATGTATATTATGTTAGTATCTAGAAAGTAAAAATATAAGATCAATAATAAATCAATTACACACACAAAAGCACTCAAAATCAAAGCAATATGAACTAGTCTAAAGAGACTTCATACAAGGGGCATGTTCAAATGTCACACAATTGAAAGGACATGACTTAGTAAAATGTATATAAAGCATGGAGTGATATATTCAAATGTCAACATATAACATAGAGTGGCATATTCAAATGTCCAAATAGGTGAGCATAGGCATGTGATCACAATCAATGGAACATGTTCAAATAATCAACAAGTAATACAATGCAAGACAACATAAAGCAAGTAACACACTCAAAGAAGTTCTAAATTGGTAAATTAGAAAAAATAGAAGAAACCAACATGAACATAACATAATAGTTTCTAAACATATATGTTTTTAATTAATGGTAAATACATACCATATCAATTACACTGTGAAAGGTATAAACATGGATATAAGCATGTGTAAGTGGGCAAAACATAATATTGTGTCCCAATTTATGTAATAAATAGGCTACATATACTTACAATCTCTACTAAATATTATCTTGAGTTTGGTTCATTAATATTAATTAAATAAATTTTCTTTTGTTGATATATAAAAAGATGTAGTGCATATATATTTTTCCAAATTTTAAAAAAATTATTAATTTTAGTTTAATTTTTTTTTAAATCTTTTTATCCGCCTAGAAACACAATATTATTATTTGACTCAAATATATATAGGCTCAAAAATGATGATGACGAACCATTATATAATAATCTAACTTGGGTGTATCTTGATCAATAAGGTAGATGCCCCCCAACATATTCAGGATGTGATTGGATAGAAATCCCAATATGTGTATGCAAATATATAATCTATATGGGTATGCATGTACCAAAATCAAACAAAGATTGAAACATATATGTATATATGAAATTAATGATATGTTTTCTACTGACACGAACCAAACAACATATGCATAATAAATAGTAAGTCTATGAACATGCTGAAAAGTTTTGGTATTTTTGAATTATTTGAATGTTTTTGGTATTTTTGAAATATTTATTTTTTATGAGTTTTTTGTTTGCGGTAAATTATAGCCAATTATACCATCTAAGGGATGTTCATGTGGGAGTGAGTTGAACACATGATATGACATAAAATTGGTGGTACTATCAAAGATCATGTATAAGAGTAAAATATGGTATTATAGGCTTTGTAATTCTCTGTATATGTATCATAGGACTCTAATTTGAAAAAAGTAATAGGAGTAGGGGTTTGTGAAACCCATCATTTTTTGATTTATAGTATATTGAAAGTAGAAATAATTAAAACATGTTTAGTTGCTTTGGATAACTTAATATTTTGTGTAATAGTAAATGAGGATTTCATGGTATCAACTTTGTATCTCTGATATAATGGTCTCTTTAAGTATGAGTCACTTAAGGAATGAGAATCCCCATTGTTTACTCTTTCGTGAACAATTAACTTTACTAGGTTTGATAATTAATTACCTTGGAATAATTTCTTTGTTCAAATAGATGTTCATATGGAATTCTGAGAACTATGACTACTATGTTGGAATAAATATATTTAATAAATTCATGCACTATTGAAAGTAGAATAAGGCTAGTAAAATCGCAAAGTGTAATTGATGAGCTCCTGTGCGACATACACTCGTTTGGTGCTTGTTACGCTAAAGGCATCTTTATTGAGGTAAAACCCCAAAATTTACGTCTCACATCGCATCTTGAGATATAAAGTTTTTTCCACTGCTCTTGACACCTATGGGAAGGCATTACCTATTTTGATGCAACATAGATGCATGCACAGCTAGTAGGGATTTTATGTTGAATTTGCTGGCCATACATGGCAATCTAACTGCACCGTGTAGTGGAAATCGATTGCAGAAAGGTACGATGAACATATCTTGAATAACACAGCTAGAAGGGAGACTACAGAAGTGTAGAAAAGACGGTGGTTCACACGTGTAGTGAATTAGAGGACGGTCTTCTAATTGGCCATGACGGATGTGCAACACGCGCAAGTCATGCGGTGTCTCCCGGAGCCTCATGTAATGTGGTTTTGGTTCGATTTGTTTTTAAATAGCCACCATACAATACAATAACGACACATGCTTTCCTTGCTTTCTGATTTCAACTATAAATTTCTGGCTTCCTTCCGAAATAGCACCGTCAACCTGGTATTGCTAATTTTCTATTGCTTGAATAGAAGAGGGGCCTAGATTTTCAGGATGAAAGGGAATTGGATGACTACAAGACTGCGGAATTAATTTACGCCTTTGCCCAAACCTCTGTTGAAATGGCTGCCAATTTGACAAACCCCACGTTGCTTTTGCACTAGGCTGTAATGGGAGAGTGCAGGTTGATGTTGAGCAAGGTTGGTGATGCAACGGAGCTGGAGTCGCAGACCATTCACATTGACTATGATTCATCGTCTTCTGTTGTTGTCGATACTGAGGCCAAGAAAATTCAAGTTTTTGATCTCAATCTTCCCGCACCAACTGAAGAGCTAGCGTAGATAGGTTTCAATTTTTAGCCTTCCGATATCTTCAGTTTTACTTTCCTTTCAAGTCCCACAGCACCTTCACGGTCTGAGTATGATTGTTCGCATGATGTGGTCAAGCATTAGTCAGTCAGCTGGTGTTGTAGAAGCAGCTCAACGCATGTTTATGATGTGGCATTGGGCATTAAACTATTTCTGCATGGTCATTATGATTCTCAGTAGACAGTTACATGGTTCACCTTCTTTCTTAATATAGTTACGCGACCTCCATGCTTGACGGTTTTTTTTAGAATTATAATAAAATGTAATTACTGTTATATTTATATTTATATATATATATGTGTGTGTTATTTAATATTATTGTATTTTAATATACAAAAATATTATTTAATATTTATATAATAATTAATGTTTAAATCTAGTTAAAAATTTATAATTATTAATTTGTCATTGTTTCTCATCATTATTGTTTAGTTCATTTTTATGTCTTGTAAGAATGTATTTGAATGTTAAAATAAGTTTGTATAAAGTAATTATGAGTGCAGATCAATCGAGATCAAAATCGTCATATAATGCATTAGTCTATTTTATAAATTAAAATATCGAGCTTTAAGTGGACATAGGTACATACAATCAATATTAAGAATGATATTGTAAATACCTCTATCATTTGTCTATTAAGTCAATTACTAGTCTATTCTTCATGATTGACAACATGATGCTCAGTGGGGATGATGAGGGGCAATGTCTAGGTATTTCTATTTGATTACAGAATGAATCCATAGCCGATGTGAGGATCAAATCAATAGTGTAATGACACCAATGTGAGGGCAACACATTGAGTTTATGGAGATTATCTTGTTGATTTCATTGCAGTTGTAGTGAGTACCAACGCTTTTGAAAATTGCATGCCACATGGGTGCATAAAGGGCATCATTTATAACACAATGTGAATTTCATGGTAGAAGAGTCACTAGTTGAGAGAAAAGGTGGTTTATTAGTGATTGGTCCTAGGTGGCAAAGAGAGTTGGTAACTTTAATTCTCAAGTAGTAGGGGGTGCTCACATCATAAACTTCAAAAGGGAATATACTTTACAAATGAAAAGAAAACACTAATGAAAAAATCACAAAAGAATAAAATAGCATGATTATGCCAAGGTATTATGAAACAACACTTTAATAAATACCCAACCAATTATCTATATAGTGATGCAAAATACACTATGATTTTAACAAGATAACAATAAAACTTCATATCAAAGTCGAATGGACACAAATGCAATCTATCACAAAATTTGGATGACACATTTTGCATGAACATTTGGAAGCACTAAGGTTAAACCATCCTCTACATATTCAACCCAAACAATCCATGAGTTTTTGGGTTCTTTCTAAAATATGGGATATTTAAAAATCCCCCTGAGTTGTTTTCCACTTACCTTGATTCTTGCTTTGGATTCCCAATTTTACCTTATTTGCCTCTGCCTATGATTTCTGGCTCACCTCACTCTTCCTCAAGCTTGGGCTTCATTCTCTATAATGAGTTATTCATGTTCCACCTCTCTACCTATTTCAACTTCATTTCAACTATGAGCTAGTTGTATGCCTATGTTCTAAGGATCCACATTCTCCAATGTTCCAAGTGTTTATACTTCAAGTCCATTATATAGCTAGGATGCCATGTGGCCTTCAATTTATCCACTTTCTCATCATCATTTACCTTTGTCCTTTATGCCTTTCATAATTTTGGCCTCATTATACACTTTCACATGGTGAGCCCTCATGCATCCTAGACTCTGTGACTTTTACACCTACTCCAGACTTAAATATGTGATTGTAATGTGTCTTCTACCTATTCAGTCTAGGCTCTATCTACCCTGCTAGTCTAAGAGGGGTCAAGATTGGCAAGTACCACTTGTTTGATTATCATTGGTTCATGGCCCTAGAGTCAAACACCTAGGGATCCCATGATTGGACTCCTCCACTTGGTGTCCATTCATTGGGTGCAAGTTCCATGTGACACTTTCATCTCCACCTCTTACACCATTAGATGTTTTAGTGGAGGCCATGTGTCACTTCACTATTAGACCTTCAGATTTTATTTGTCAATCTTGTCTAAAAATGGGACCATGTGTAGTTCCATTATTCATTGGGTGAACCCTTACTGATAGTCCCTAACTATCTATGGGTTTGTGTGTCACTTCTCTATTACATCACAACTCTGACAATTCTCATAGATTTGTGACTTCATCAATGACCTCCTAGTTTAAGTGTCATCTTGCTATTGGATGGAGGGATCTAGAATGGCAGTCCTTCACTATCTATGGGTCAATGTGGGTGCACCCCATTTTCCCATTCTGTGAACGTAGGACTAGCTATTAATGGTGAATCTAGGGCAAAGGGATTAGTCCACCTATTTATTACTAGTTAAAATTTTATGGTCTATGAACTATCACTAAGAACTCATAGATTTTGTCATGTATGAAGCCCTTGTCCTTTTGTGTTTAGTTAGCACCAATGGGAACTTGAGATCGATAGGTGACTTGATTATATTATACCTCGTGAATGACTAAGATCCTCAATGATATATAAAGTCATGAAAAGTGGAAAGGGGCTCAATGACTTTGAGTTGAGATAGAGTTGACTAGGCCCAATGAGTTGGAGCTTATGTACATAGATGTGGAGCCAATAAGCTTTAGAAAGGATTCCATATGAGAATAAAACCTTAGGAAAATCACAAAATAGTTTGGGATTGTGGGAAACCTCTGAGGAATAGTGGAAAACTCTAGGGAAGCTATGTCTGATCTCAAGAACTGACTATGAGGTTATTTAACTTGGGAGCGAAGGTTGGGAGCTTTGTAGTGAAGCTTGGGAAGCTATGAATAACCTGAGTAAATTGTGAAATATGCCATAAAGTGCAAGTAGATCTCTAAGAGGCATTTATGTGGGTCAAGATTGACTAAATAGACAAATTAAAAAAACTACAAAATAAAGCTAAAAACTCATGCCCAAAGGCTAGGAAGCCCCTTGAAATGCCCAAGAACCCTATTGTTGAATGATTTAATTCTAGAGAACCTTGTGAACCTCAAATAACTTGATTTTATGGCCTGTGTAATAGGCTTAGTTGATCATGAGCACTTGATTTTGTATTAATATGGGTTAGTCAAATAAAGCTTGAAAATAAAAATATGACTCTGTTATAAAAAAGATTGAAGCCCAGGGAAGCCACAAGGAGTTAAAGTGAGAGCTCAAGATTGTGCTCCTTTGCTTGGTGTTTTCTCAATCACCATTTGACATAGGGCATGTTGTTAGTGCCCATGGTGGATGATGAATCACACACAAAATATAATAAATAATATGGGATCCCATGGATTTCCCAAAGGGGATAAAAGGGGTCTATTTATCATGGATTGGAATCATCCAGATTACACAATCTAAAGGTGACCTACTCGAATGCCAAATGCCACACTATGGAAATTAAAATCCTTAGAAGATATAAATCAGTATAATAACCACACACATGTACAACCCCTTCAAGAACCCATCCCAACTCTTCCCATGATTATTCCAATCCTTCTTACATAAATATTTTAAAAAATACTCTTGACTTAACATGAAAACTCAACAGGGGTTTTATATTCTGCTCCAATGAAACACATGGAAACAAATGATAAATACTTATACAAATAAAATATAATAGTAAATAATCTAATATATAATATATTATAATAAAATATACTAATAACTAGCAATGAAAAATATAATTTTATTATAATCTAATATAGTATTATATATTAATATTATACAATAATATTTAATATAAAAAATCTGCTTTAATATATATAATATTAAAATATCTTATTTGGTCAAAATATAATATAATATAATATACCACATAGCATATAGCACAAATCATTTTAAATATATATATATATATATATATATATATATATATATATGTATATGTGTATATATATATATATATATATATATATATATATATATATACATATATATATATACATATATATATATATACATATATATATATATACATATACATATATATATATATATATATATATATATATATATATACATACATATATACATACATATATACATACATACATATATACATACATATATATATATATACATACATATATACATACATACATATATATATACATATACATATATATATACATACATATATATATATATATACATATATACATATATATATATATATATATCATATAATTATAATTATAATATAATACAATATTTAAATATAAATTATATAATAAAATATATAAATTAAGATACTATTAAAATATAATATATTATATATTAATTCAGTTTTTTCTACCATAGTTCAAAATTTACCTTAATTCTAAGATCTTATGTGGTCTACACACATTGAAAAAACATATCTTCACAACTACGAGATGTTTAATTAACATTTTGATGATAAATTTTAGTCAACATAGGCAATAATGTTAACCATGATTACATAATATTCAATTATAGGTGTATCTATCAGGGTATTCTATGT
>JARHVA010000548.1:4715000-4765000 GCA_037957365.1 Torreya grandis | reverse complement strand
TGAAGCATAGAATCAGTATGGGACTATGATCATAAATTATTAGACATGATGAACAATATTGATTTTATCATGGACTAAAAGGACAAGGTTGATTGATTTTTATAATGGATGTGATCAAGAATTATATTTTTTATAGGATGGTCATGGTTTTTTACTAAGGTTGATTCTCGAGTAGCTTCACTTTGGGTTGAATATATTGAAGATTATGAAGATGCTCCAATAGATAGTTATAAAATTGAGATGAAGATGATTTTATTAGAAGGATGAATGAGATTCATGAGATAAATAAGCCTAAATTAGGTTTATGGTGTATGAAGTGTGGTAAGGATGTTGATCATAAGAATTATTATCCTAAAATCAAAACTAAATTATATGATATATGCAGAGTAGTAGGACATACAAATTCAAAGTGCCATTTAATAGAACAATATTCTCAAAAACAACATAACTTATATCATATTTTTTTAAATTTTACTAACCCTAATGAGATAATGTATCATTCCCTATAGGAACTAAAGGATGATATCAGTAAGAATGTCTTTACACTCATTGTGCATTAGTTACCTACTATGAAGCAAGGAATCACAGGCCCAAAGATGGAGATCACTTGAGAAACACAAGGTGTTATGGGGTGAATGCCTTCATCACCTCAATATCAACCCTAGGGTGTGGTTAGATGGACAATATGCTCTCTATATTATTAGTATAATTCCTTAGGTAACACTACAAGTCTTTAACATCAATAATCAAATTGGACTCCAATGTCACTTTAGTGGCAGTATGGTGGATATTATGCACAATAACAATAGTCAGGGGGATTTGATAGACAAAAATAGTAAGGTTGGTATTTTCAATAACATTGAGGAGGATACAGATGAAGATATCATGGAGGATATCAGTGAAGTTAAATTAATGACAAGTAATAAGCACATCAACTGATCCAATTTTATTTATGTTGTGAGTATAACCACTTCACATGAAATTGTTTGATTAATCCTCAAAAACAAATGTATTACATATATTTTAGAGTTTTAGTGCAACATCATATTGAATATTTATATTTTTAGATAAATAAATATAATAAAATCACATTTGAAATGCAAATTTGACAAATGCACAACCAAACGAAAATGCATTCATGCAAGTTGTCATGAGGCAAAAACATATAGAGCAAACATTACCACCATTAGAAATGCCTCTAGAAAAAAGATTCATGAAGGTTAAAAATATTAGTATCTTGATCCTACAATAGAAAAAGGATTGATGTATCAAATAACACAAGTCCTACAAAACATACAACAATAGAATGCATCAAAGGGTGACCCTACAACTATTAATGCACAAATGTATGGATAGATTGTGTGCATAATGTGATAAGAAGTAGTAATGAATATGTTAATATATTTAATGAAACTCTAGATAACTTTGTGAAACAAATATATTTCACATATTATCATAAATATTTTATATAATCTTCTTGCGTGTGCATAATGAGGAAAATAGCATACCGACAGGTAGTTTGGTATATCAAAACTAAAAATCCTTGCGATGTCATCTCTCGAATGGTCATTGAAATCACAAGGTTTGAGGTACCAAATTTTGTGTTTGACTTTAGAATTAAAATAAGCATGATACCAAGATCTGCATTGGATTATATTGGTCAATCATCCATGAGTTACATTCCATCTAATCTTAGTCTCATATATTATGGAAGAGTAGAACAAATTGGATGAAATTAATATGTATAAATAAAGGTTACTAACATGAGATTGTGAGAATATTTTTAAGTAATTGATATAAAAATAGATTAGACCCATTATCCTGCTTTTTAGCAAGAAATGGGTGTATGGTGGATAAATGATTATCAATATAGTGCAAAACCATTTAGATGTGCATCAAGGGGATAAGATAATTGTGATACCCTTGAACAAGTATTAATATAATCAACATATCATCCCTTAATAACTAGAATCACCTTATGTTTGTGTGGGCAATAGATGGTTCAAGGTTAATGCAGATAGAAAAAAGAATGTTCTATAAGATGGTGAATATCAATTTCCTAATACACAGATAGAGCATAAAAAATAGTTATCATCAATTGAAAACCTTATGTATAGGAAATTTATAATAAAATCACTAGCACTCCAATTTTATATCAAAGAATATAGGTTGACATCTATGTGATCTATAACTAGATTAGAGGTATTTTTCCTTATAATTTAGGTGTGACTACTATGGATTATACACATCATATTCTGAAGGTGTATTACCCTTAGAATTAGCATATTTAATAAGTATATTGACTCATATACATATATGGTGAAGTGGGTCTGATCAGCTCATGAGGTGCACCCCTACGAATGGTATTCACCATTAAACATTAACTGCCAAAAAAATTTGCAACTAAGGATCTCAATAAATTTATCTTGCCATAGGATTAGGATTTACCTAATGGAGATTAGAGAGTCAGTGAACTCAATTATGCATTAAAGATAACTATTATGGCATGGTGGACAATTCATAGTGAACTCAATTATGCATTAAAGAGAACTATTTTTGATAATGCAAAAATGTAGATTGGGTTAGTCTTATTATTATACATCCTAAAATGTTATGGGAGATGTGGGTATATGGATATTATCATTCGATGAATACTACTTAAATCAAGGACCCATTTATAATACCTTTCACTAATGAGGTTCTAGAATCAATTGTATGACATGAAGTATATTCTTTTACTGATGGATTCAATGGCTATCATCAAATTATAATCACAGAGAAGCATCACGCCAACATAATATTTTTAATTGAATGAGGATATTTTGCATATAATGTAATGTCATTTAGTCTAAATAATGACCCAACTATATTTTATATGGCTATAATAATTAATATTAAATAATTTATTGATGAATTTATATAATTTTATCTATATTATTGGGTTGTATTTTCCTTGTTCCAAAATCATATGTCCAAACTATAGTTAATGTTAGAATAGTAAAGAGCTTTGTGTTTTGTTTTAAACATAAAAAATTCTTGTTTTTCACACCCTTTAGTGTTCTATTAGGCCATGTAGTTTGTAGGGAAAGCATTATGATTGATCAATCCAAAATTATAGTTATAGTAGGAATGCCACCTCTAAATGGTTTACAGAAGTGCAAACATTTTTGAGTCATAAAAGATATTACACAATGTTTATTAAAGGATGTAAAATTATGTCCATGCCATTGGAAATTTTTTTACACAAGGATACGAGGTTTGAATGGTCACAAAAATGTCAACTAGAATTTGTTTAATTAAATAAAATGTTGGTAAAAACACCAAAATTGGTATTCCTCAAATTGACTAATCCATTTCATGTTCACATTAATGTATTATGTTGGGTGTTGTATTAGCACAACTAGGACATGGTGGATTGGACCATCATATCCACTTTGTATGAAAGAAACTCTTAGATGTAAATAAAACTTACACTATAACATAATGGGAAGTTTATAAATGGCATTCGCATTATAAAATCTTAGGCATTATCTTATTGCAATGTCCTTTGAATTATTTACTAATCATCAGGCCTTGTGTTACTTCATTAAAAAACTTATGATGAGTGGAAGGATATCTTAGTGGTTAATGTTATTTCAATAATTTTGGTTCAAGATAAGTGTTAAAGTAGGAAAAGGGAACATGGGATCTAAACATTTGAGTAGGATAAGAAATGGGAAAGAACCTGAAGGTTTCAAGATGAATCACTAGATGCACACCTATTTAGAATCTTAAAGATCCCTAAGAACATGTAGGATATATATAAATTTGTATGGCATGAAATATTTATATCATGTTATATGGAGAAATAAAAAATGTAACCAATAAAATTAGATATTTTGTATATAGTCATAAATGGATTTTTATATAAGATGGGTAAATATGAGGACTTGCATAGATTATATTTGGAGCATGAATGATCCCAACTTCTTGAAGAGGCACATCAAGGAATCATAGGAGGGAATTTATAAATATAATCCACTAAAAGGAAGACATTACAAAGTGCTCTAAGGTGGTCTCCTTTATTCGAATATGCACATAGAGTTGTAAAATACTGTGATGTTTACCAAAGTATGGGCTTACTAAACTAGAGGAATGAGATGACTTTAAACCCAATGCTCACATAAAAACCTTTTTAATAATGGAGTATTGAATTTTTGTGACCCATATGCCCACCAAGCAAGTTCATTCATACAAGGTATGTCATTATGTCCATGAACTATGTTACAAAATGGGTTAAAGCTATTATGACACTAAGTTATAATGCGAAGGATGCAGCCAAATTTTTGTATTAAAATATCATTATCATATATAGATGTCCAATAAAACTAGTTAGTGATAGTGGAAACCACCTTCTTAATAATACAATCAAAAATCTCACATAATTTTTTGTGATATCACACCATAAAAGTATTGTGTATCACTCAAAGGCAAATGGACAAGTTGAGGCTTCGAATAAAATTATGGGAAAAATGTTAACAAAAATATGCAATGTGACATGGGATAATTGGGAATACAAAATTCTTGTGATCCCTTGGGCATACATAACAAACTAAAACTATGCAATAGGCTTTACCCTATTTCAATTGGTCTATGGACTTGAGGCGATGATGCCTATGGAATATATAATCCCTAGCCTACATATTGCTATGATAATGAGACTTGTTGAACAAGATTATCTATAGATAAGGTTGGTATATTCAACTAAAATGGAATAAAATATATAAAGGGTGTAGTGCACATAAAATATTTACAATCTTAGTCACAAATCATGGCATGATCACACCCTACAATATAAATAATTTTATCCATATCATGTAGTCTTATTATATGATAGTAGATTTAGAGAACTTTTAGGAAAGTTAAAAATTCATTGGAAATGAATATATATAATTCATGATGTTTCACAATAGAGAACAATTATTATAAAATATCTTCATACAACTATTTTTTTAGGATGTGTCAATCATTTTAGGCTTAAGCTTTACTATCAATAATCTTTTCCATTCATCACAGCAATTGTGAGAGGCTACTGAGTAGCACCATCTAATTTAGGGTTTTTATTTAAAACTTTATTTTTGTGTTTTGCTTCAAGTTTTCATGTGTTTGTATATTGCAATTTATATATATTAGAACATCAGAACTAAAGTTGTTAACTTAAAGTTGTAGAGTGCAATCTAAGAATAATTTTGGCTTGAGAGAAGATAGTTGGTAACATATATATGGGGTTCATTAATTAGGTATGGGAATGGGTAAATAACAATCCAGGTATGGAAATAACATGTTCATTAGTCCTATAAAATAATTAATGATGATGTGCTTGAAATATAGCATTTTTCCTAAAGCATATCTTATGTTAGGATGGTAGGATATACAATAAAGGAAAGTTGATAGATGAAGAGATGATGAATTCCATAAAATAGCCATCAAATGATGGATCAAATTTTTTAGATGTATAATGATAACCATGAAATTGATAATAATTGGTTGACATAAAATTTGGAGTTAAAATCATGCACAACCAACTCAACACATTTATACCTATTAGTCGGATCGATTTATGTGTCAAACACTATATAAAAAGGCCCATGAAGAACACAAAAACATTACACACTCCGATAAATAAGATAATTATTTGATTTACATATATATTATCTACTTGTGCACATATTTATTACTAATGATGAGTCAACTGGATAAATTTTTCACTCTTATCTACAACATCAAAAATGGATCACACATAAATTTTGATTCCACTCACTGATGTGTATAAGGAAGAAATAGGGATTGGCCTTAGACTCAGGCAAATTAGATATAATGATCTAGATCCTTTTGATTTTATTAATGTTATATAATCTAATTTGTTTAGTATTGACCAACAATAAATAACACAAACAAGAGCTCTAGGAATTCCACATTCTTTATGAGGATGTGATGTTGAATAAATTATCAAGTTATTTACTTTCAAGAAATTGGATGAGGTAATGCTTAATTTTTTGAGTATATATAATGTGTGTGCCATTCATATTTCTCAATATGTTACAATATCGATCAACACTACAGCTATGAAAAGAGAAACACTACAGCTATGGTCTTATAGTTTGGGGTAAATCCCTTTTGTATTGAAAATCTAAGTCTATACCCATCCATTCAAATACAAATGAAAAATATGAAATGATATGAAGTAGAATCTACATTAATTATATGAAAGCTAGTTCTATATTCATTCTCTTTGAATGCATCACCAAATTTTTTTGGTAGATAACCAAAAGTGTAAAGTAGGCAATCAAAGTCATTGTGGACATTATGTATTTCATGATATGCATGCATTATAATTTTAATTTTCCCAAGTTTTTGGATTCATAATTAACAACAAACATTGATAAGGTTATTTCTAGCACATCATAGACTTTCCAATATCAATTTTCAGTCCTGCTTCTCTATTTTAAATAGAAATCATCAGAGGGAACCATGAACCCATTTTAATATTTTTTGCCTAACACTACATTTTCAAACATTAATTGGATAAATATAGGTAAATATTATGAGCAATTTGGGAAGATTCAATGTATGGTGGATTGACATCAAATCCATGGTCATTTCACACCCAAGGGTACATGTTATCACCAAATCTTTCAACCTACAGTTGGTTTTTCAAGCCTACTTTAAGATTTTGGTAACATTGGAATACTTCTAGGTGTTTGGGTTTCCTATGGTAGAGGTAAACCTCTAGGTTTAAGGGCTAGCTCCCTAGATTGATCCTTGAATGATTATCACCTAAATCAATTGTATACTTGGATGCAAAGGGGGTAGAAATGACATAAAATTAAACTAATATAAAGAGGTGATAGACCATAAGGATAAATACTATAATACCACATCATTTCACTAAGAGACATGACTCACAACACTAGACTTAGAATCCTAAATTGCTCTAACATGAGTATTTCAAACATAGAGGTGATATGCATGGAAATGCTCAAGGTAAGTAAACCAGAGGTTAGATTGAAAACACCAAGGCTAATTTTACACTTGAATATATTTAAAAACACTAGATACATTTAATATGACCTATTAAAGTGAGGACACCATGCACCAAAGAAGAAAAGAGAAAGAGAAAGCAAGGATAGACACTAATCACTTGACCTCAACTATACATAACTTCACATACTTAGAAAACAAACTCATGAACTCAAAACTAGGTAATTCTTATTTGAAAGGAAAATTACAATATAAAACTATCAAGGCTTCACCATACCAGGTGTGGAACTAGTATATAAGAGCCAAAAGAGCTTGCATTTATAGAATGTGTGAGAGGAGAGAGAGAAAATAATTTCAAGGGTCACAATGCCATATGTCAGGGCATGAAAACTAGTTAAATTATAGGAAAATGAGTTGAAGAATAGATATATTAGATGCATTCTTATACAATTGTCCATATGAAGCATAAAACTCTCCAAAATTAGCATAGGGGTCTTCAATTGCCTTCTTGTAAACTACCTTCATGATGAGGCATCTTTTGACTACTCAAAACTTGATTAGTGATATTTGACACCTATGAAATATCTTAGTGGGGTTATAAAAATGACATAATAGTCATCATATACATCCCTAACTTCTATCCATCTTCTAGACACTTGTATTCACCATCTATAGTCATTCATTAGCCCTCTTAGCCTCATTATTCACATTTGTCATCAAGGTGAACTTCATTTGATCAATAAAATTGATGGAATAGATGTTAGGACACCTATCTAAAACCATTATGCCTTTTTTCATAGATTAAAACCTTTAAAAATTCCCAATTAGACTTCTCATCTTCTCACTTGGAAGTCACTCTCCATTTCCACTATCTACCAAAGATTGCTTGAGATGAATGGGTTAGTAAAGATATTTATATGCTTTTTTGAGGTGATAGATGTAAATATTGGGTTAGTAAAAATCCTATTGACCTCCCTAAATTATTCTTATACTTCAAAACTCCCTTGCACCTGTGAAACAATCAAAACCCTAAAAAAACCTTGTTTTGTACCCTATCCATATAAGTAGGGTACAAACAAATTGGATGGGAAGGGGCCTAAGTGAGTAGTCAACAAGTTACAAACACTTTCCAATCTAAACTATCCCCTTTTAGTGCATCTTCATCAGTTTCTTCTCCATTGATTCAAAGGTAGGGTTTTATGAGGGTTTTAGCAATTTTGGACCGTTATGGTTCATTCATAAAATTTTGACATCCAAATTCCAAGAAAAATACAAAAATTTCAAGTATTAAAACCTAATAAACTAACCCTATATCCTTGGGGAACCATGCTTGGTGTTTGTGTATATGTGAGATCTTGAAGATAGCATATTGATCTTTAGAACACATTCTACATACTCTAGTGATGGTTTCAATCCAACTTGACCATTCTATTTTATTTTTCTACAATCCAGTGGTTATAAATCATCTTATACTTGTTATCACTTGGATATTCACCCTTTGATGAGATTTCTCAGCTCTCCTCATCCAAGTGGCATAATTTAAAAACCTTTAAGCTATGGGTAGCCTAAGAATGAGGTAAATTTATAAATAGGGCTAGCTCCCTTATTGTACCAATTTTAGATCACTCTGACACCCACGCTTACAAGGAAAAGGGAGATAAAACTAAAATTAAACTATCTTAAAGGTAATGATACACCAAATTTATTGATGACTACCAACCAAATGCATGTCACCCATAAGACCAAGAGAATAACTATGCATACACTTCTCTAATATGAATCTTCCAACGTCATTATTTCATTATGAGGTTGTGATGAATGTTTAGGCTTGAAAGACTAAATAAGAGGCCTATAATGTCACTATTTGAATAGACTAACTCACTCAACCTTAACACTTCATAGAATACTTCACATGACCTACAAGAAGAAGCTTTCAAGCTATAAATAGGTGAGAGAATGAGACAACAATGTTAAGGAAACAACAATAATCACTAAGTAAGATTAATAATTCAAGTGAACACACTATAAATAGTAATAGAAGATGTAAAATAAGTAGTCTTTATTGATCCTATGGTATGCAAATGATCAGGGCTTTACCATACTCAGGTGGAGCATATGTTATAAAGGCCAAAATGACTAGTTCTTATATAACTTGAGAGAGAGAAGAGAAGAAAGAAGTCCAAAGGTCACAAGGAAAAGTGTCAATATGATAAAAGGGGTTACATGTACATCAGAAGAGAATATGAAACTGATCATGAAAATTCAAAAGAAACAAGTGGCAATTAAAGGCATGAAACTCTTGAAATGTGGCATGAAATTCCCTTTGTTGGCTTAAAAAATCACCTTCATTATTCACCCATGTTGGAACATACAAAAATTTAATAGGGATATATCTCATGATTGTACTAGGAGGGAATGGTTTTAGACATGTTTCTCTGTGTATTGGTTGCATTTCTAATCACCTATATTCCTATAAAAGTGATTCATCACTGCCTACAATCAAAGAAACTCTTCCTTCACACACCTCTCACACTTGGCCTCAAAATTGGCTTAAATTTTCTATAAAAATCCATTAAATGGAGTGGATGACACTTGGAATGACTATACATGGCCGTAGACTACTTAGGTATACCTTAAAAGGCCATCCACTTTTAGTTCTCACACTTCTCACTATCATGCTTACTATGCCAATTTAGATTAGCTAAGATAAGAGCTCTAGTAGTCACACTTAGGATTTATTTTGAAGAATTAAATGGAAATTATGAGTTATATTAAGCCTCAATATTACTTCCACAATTTATTTCATCTATTGAAACCTCTTATGACCTACACAATGCACAAAACTATCAAAAAAACCCTATTGTGTACTCTATTTATACAATTTTGTACAGTCCAAAAGGATGGGGAGTAGAATGAGAGATTCATATGAAATTTTAAATCACTTTAATTGTAATTTTGGTCCCTCTGGATACATATCCTTCATTTTTTATTAATCGAGTCCTTATCTAGGGTTTACAAGGGTTTTGAATCATTTAAGCCCTTAAGGATTTTTCATGACGATTGGACACTGAAATTGGAAAAAAATTACACTAGAGTAAATGTAAATACCTCCATAAAAATACCCAAACTCATTATATAACCATTCACAACCTCCAATAATATTTGAGCCTCTAAGGTTTCTTACTCGAGCCCTTCCTCCCATTTACAAAGGCCTAATGTTGTCTTCAAGCCAAAAGATGGATTCCTTGTGCTTCCTCTACAAGGTGAAGGATTGGAAACATCTTAAATAACCCCAAAAAAAATTAAAAATACATTTTAATTCTTACCTAAGGGTAAAATTTAAATTGACCTCCCATTTGGATTTTAGGCCTAACCATGCCTAACAGGCTTGCTTGCATATTTGAGGGTCTAGAGCACCCTATTGAGTTTCATCCTTATGTGAGATGTTTTTCATATTTTATTGGGTGTTTTTTGAATGCAAACACATATTTTCATGTTCCAATCAACTCCTATTTCATTCATTTATCACATTTTCTCAAAAATGTAGGGTTTATGCACAAAGGGAGTACCCTCTGTCTGAGACAAAATAGAGGGCACTCCCCCAATTTTATTAAACCAAATAATCATTTAATTAGATTATATATGTTATAAATAAATTTAAATAAAAAAATAATCCCTTTTTCATGTTTTTAGACCTTCCAAATCCATCAAATTCCATGACAGACTGTACAAAAGGGTATTGTGTGCAGGGTTTGAAGATGTGGACTATATATTACTTGATGTGAGTCCATTATATACATGATTTTCATATGAAAGAGCCTATTTAATATTATATAATCATGATTTGTTTATATTTAATCCATTAATTTCACTATACTTTCATTTACCCCTTCATATACCTTGAACTCACAAGACTAAGTTATATCTCTTGACTATGTTTTGTATCTTGGAAGGGCACCTGTGGGTGACTATTCATGTTTAAACTTGAGTAAAGTGTCTAAAAAAATCCCTAGAATATATTAAGATAATTTTTTACTTGTTTTAATCCATTTGTCTCATATTACCTAGGCTATACCACATCAAAAACCCAATCCTTTGGCTCTCTACCCCTCACAGTCAGCTACAGCTAACTGTGAGGGGTCTTGTAGGTGTAACTATATGATCTAGACATTTTTTGCATGTTTGATATCCCCCTTGAATTTCTTAACACCATAATATAACTTCAATTATTCCTTTTATTCTTAGATTTAGGTTTGTTATCAAGGTTATCAAGCCCATTACTTCATGGTAATCCTTCAGCCACCCTATAGATACACATTTTGTGATGGAAAGGAGACCTGTAGGTGTGTATAGGATCTAAAACACAATACACCATCATCTTTAAATGACTCGTAGGTCATGAGTGCTCTATTCAACTATCTAAAATAATTCAAACTTAGTGTTAATGTCTAATATTACAACCTAGGTTGAAAATATCCCTTTATAACTCAGATCCTGTAGATGATAGTGAAAGAATTTAGTGTTCAAATGGCAAATTTGAGGAGCTCAACTAATATCTTCCATTAGTCATGTGTCCTCCATATTTTTAAAATTTGCCTTCCTATGATAGGCCTATATAATTAGTATACATACATACATACATACATACATATATACATACATACATACATATATATATATATATATATATATATATATATATATATATATATATATATATATTTCAATACCCCTGTTAACCCTTCCATATGACCTCAATAGAATGCTTAGGTGCTACGTTTTCTTGTTTTAGTGAAAAGGTCCCTGAATACAATCATTTTTTTGTTTCATGGTTTTTCATAGTCTGCCTACCAACCCAGCCCTCTAAATAAGTCATCCATGATTTATAAAACACATTAAGACCTCAATAAGGATTCCATCTCATTTTTCAACTTTTTAGAATGGCTATTTAGCTCTCTATGGTACCACCTTTAGGTGGATATTTTCTAATGTATAGGTAGTGAGTAGAAGTGTGGATAATGTGCATTATATTTGGACTTCAATGAGTTACATGATTATATCCATACCTAAAAATTCACAATTCACACTCTAATGGATATGAAACAAGTTTCAATACCTTATTTTCAACATGTCTTCCTCCATGAGGGCACCTATAGGTGCATTTTCTCTATTATATGATTGTGTGGGTGATTGTGTTGACTGTCACAATTGCTCTTTCAAAAATTGAAAGGATTTCTTGATTTATCCTACCATGAGAATGTGTTAAAATTTTTATGACCTCTACCAAAACGCCATATATGTATCATATATCTTTGCATAGCTCACTTGGTTGACTGTGTATGGCAGTCATATGCAAATTGACTATATGACACTTTATGATTGCATCCTCATGGAGTATTGTTTTGGAGATGAGATTAAAATGTTAGGGGACAAAGAAGGATAATTTAAACATGATAATGAACCTATAATCACCTTCAAAACCCATTATAAAAACATGAAAATCTAAAAATGGAGGAAACATGCCTGTCATCCTCAATGAGAGAAATATGTAAACCTGAGATGATTTACTTATCAACACAGCTTGAAACACTAAACCAAGTATGGAGATAATTATGTGAATATTTGCATGTACTTTTGAGTTAATCTCAACAACTATATTTTACATACTTCTCCAAACCAAAGCAAAACCTATAGGGTGTAGGAAATAGTGAGTAGAAAAACATAGTCAACTTGTTAGAGATGATTTATAAAGCATGGTTGACCAATAATTTAAAAATTGTTATGGAAATCAAGATATTTTATTTTAATATCACCTACCAAATTATTTTTACCTATAGGTTCTCCAACTATTGGTACCAAGCATAAACCTATTGACTCATTTTGTGTGTCTAAAAGGGACAAGAAGGAGAAAAATAATTTTAGCTCAAATTTGGCACTTATATATTATGTAAAACATGGAAATAAATCTAATGAATCTGAATATTCATCTCAAAAACTTCTCCCATGTGTCACACTTCCTTATGGATCATACAAGTGTCAAACTCTTCTTTTTTTCAAAAAAAATGTTCTTATTTTGAATAACCTACCAATTTTTAGTTATAAATAGTTAATTAAGACTTATTAGGACACATGGGGTGTGACATAACCATTTTAAACCTTCAATTTACCCAATAAGGTCAAACAACTCATTTAATGCTCTATAATGACCCATAAAATGACTCTAAAAGTCATAAAGATTAAAACAACAAATGACCAAAGATAATATGACATCGAATGACATCAAGAGACTTGTAATACACCTTATTAAAAAATATTAAACACATAAAAATAGATAAAGATCATGTTTTTACCTATAAGGGTCCCAATTTGATCTATAGGGTCAAATTTGGTCAACAAATTGGTGACTCATAGGGGTAGTATGCCTGATATACTAAAGATCAGTAGCCTTATCCTATCTATGGGCTTAGGGA
This sequence comes from Torreya grandis, assembly GCA_037957365.1. Classification (NCBI taxonomy): domain Eukaryota; kingdom Viridiplantae; phylum Streptophyta; class Pinopsida; order Cupressales; family Taxaceae; genus Torreya; species Torreya grandis. Next base: position 4,751,510 of record JARHVA010000548.1, on the reverse strand, counting down.
TTCATCTAAATTTTGAAGAAAAATAATAAGACCCAACACTTAACAACTAGGTTTTGACCAAGATAAGATAACTAATTACCTCAACCATAAAAAACAAAGAACACATATAAAGCAAATCAAACACACTAACAAGACACATGCATGTGCTCAAATAACTTAGGAAAAATAGAAAATAAACAACTATGTAAAACTATAAATTAAGCATACTTCCTTTCAAGGATCAAAAGGAAAGTTTCTTGAATCTCCTTCTTCATTAGAAGTATCATAATGCCAAGCATATTGCTCATCGGATTGAATACTTGATAGATCAGACCTATTTCTTGGCACTTCACTTTCTATGCTCTCAACTAGACCATCATAAAATAGGTCTCCAATTTAAATGTATTCCTCTTGGCCTTGTACACATACCTCATACTATTTCCCAATCTTCATCTCATGATCAAATTTAATCCTCTTTGTAGGTATGGTTTCAAGAGGAGTAGTTTCTTGTTCCTTGGAAGATTGAGGCCAATAGAAGCTTGTTTTGACCTTGAAAATCTGAGGTTAGATTTTCTATATCTCTATGACATTTTAAAAAATTCATCTTACTTACCATCACTTGCAATCATCTCTAAGGAAGTTGTAGACCCCTTGAGAGACTTAAACTCATTTTAAATGCTTAAAAACTATTGCCACAAGTCAGTATCTTCTCTTCAATTAGCACCATGAAGGGGAACAACAAAATAATCTCTTTCATCCTATTCTTTATAATCTGAATTGACTTCATCCAATATTTCTTATTTGACACAAGACATTCTTCATTATCAACACAACAAGAAGGCTCAACAAAAGGAATCATTTCATAATCAAAATTTGGAAACTCTTGAGGACTCTCATGTTGTATATCAACTGTTATAATCTAATTTTGGTTCTCAAGGGCTGCAATATCTTCAATTTCCTTCTCCTTCTTAGTGATGCCAATACTAGGCATCTTGTAATCAGGTGACTTAGCCCAACGAAGCTGTCAAGGAGCTATATTTTCTTCAAGCAATAGTTCTAAATTATTCTCAACCAAATGCTCCTCTTTAGGTTCCCATACCATAGGTCCATTAAATCAAATGGTTATGGGATGGGGATAATATGAACTAGTTGGTGGAGGTGGCACATAGAACTCAACATCAGATTGAGAATGAATTACAGGGGATCCTTTTGGGATTTCTTAAGGAAGGGAAGGAAAACCTTTGGCTAAAATAGCTTGGTTTTCTTCCTTCCATTTGATAATCACTTCATTGACATCTGATTCACCTTGAGAACTCTCTTTAGGAAGGTTATATGGGGTGTGTTTAGGCATAGGATCTTCTTTTGGCTCTAAACCTTCCATCACACCTTGACTCAACAATTTCATTCTTAACTCTAACTCTTCAATTTGCTTGGCTGGGTTCTATTGAAAGTCTCACTTAAATTTCATAGGCATCTTCATGATGATTAGTATAAGAGGGCTAATATGGGAAACAATAGGTCTCTTAAGGAAAGGTGGGAGGGGCTTACATAGGATCAAACTTGTTCTCAACTTCACACTCTTTATCTGGGCTTTTATCCCCTTTATTTTCCCATGATTCCACTATCTTATTCCAGCTTAGGATGTTAAGATTAGGAGTCTCTTATTGAGTTAGTGATGCAATTTTAGGAGTGGATGAAGTGTTCAAGAAACTTGGGGTCTCTTTAGGCTTGGATTCTCTACCTTGTCTCCAATTTGGGATTTCATATATAGAGGTCTCTTCTTGAGGTGGTGATGGAATGGGAGAGGGTAATGATGGCTTATATTCCACTCCCTTTATTTATAATATGGTCTAATTTATTTTCTTATTGAATAACTAAATATTCCTATCATGGTTTACTTCAAAAATAATGTTTGTCTTTCCAACTCTCTTCCAAGCGATTGTGAAAAAGATGAATTTGATAAGCTTGATTAAGATCATGAGTATAGGTCAAGTAGAATTGATAAAAATATTGGGGAGGTGGATATGAGGGATCATATACTTGGTGAGGTTGTTCCTCATGAATTCTAATCTTATCTTCTAAGGATGAAAATAGGTCACTCACATCTAACATCTCACTTGTGAGCCTTTGCCAATTTTTTCTCTCAATAGGTGCCAACTCTCTTTTAACAACCTCTAATGCATATCTCATGATATGAATGAGATTAATAGAAACATCTTGACCATTTACCCTTTGTGTTTTAATATTTATCATGTACCTCTCATATTTCAAGAGGGTTTGTTTGAAAATGGAAATGGATTAATTTGAGAAGTGACTAGGTTGACTAAGAGGAGCAAGATATTGAGAAGGCTAGTTGTAGGGTTGATATAACTCATAAAAACTATGATAAGTATCATTTTGGAGTTGATAGAGATCATGATAAGGCTGATATGGAATGTCATAGGCTTGGGATGCCTCAATAACTTGTGTAAAATAATACTCAACACCAAAACTAGCCATAGGACTTCATTAGGTAGCATGAATATAAGGAATGATTATAAATAATATTTAAAAGGAATACCTATGCTACTTGATCAGTTGATGTAATCTTGGAGTTGCCATTATTGTTTAGATAGATGTCTTTAATGGCTGATGTGCTAAAAGACAACACCAAAAAACTTTCAACTTCTTGGATTAATTGTCCCATCGAGTGTGTTAAAAAATATTGTCAATTATATTTTCACCCTTTGAGGATATGTCTCAGATCTACTCCTCCAATTGGCACTATTGAAACACCTATAGTCTATGGGTAGCTTAAGAATGAGGTGAATCTCTAGATAGGACTAGCTCCCTCGATGTACCACTTTTAGATCACTACTAAACCTATTATTGAAAGGAAAAGGGAGAGAAAAATAAGATTAAACTATCCTAAAGGTGGTGAAACACCAAATTTATTGATAACTACCAACCAACTGCATGCCACACACGAGATCAAGACACTAACTATGCATACAGTTCTCTAATCAAAATCTTATCACATCAGTATTTCATTATGTGGTTATGATGAATGATTAGGCTAGGAGAACTAAAAAAGAGGCCTACAAGGGCACTATTTGAATATACTAACTCACTCAACCTTAAAACTTCATATAACACTTCACATGACCTGCAAAAAGAAGCTTTCAAGTTGTAAATAAGTGAGAGAAGGAGACAACAATGCTAAGGAAACAACAATAATCACTAAGTAATATTAATAATTCAAGTGAACACACTATGAAAATTAATAAAAGAGGTAAAATAAATATTCTTTATTGATCCTATGATATGAAAATGATCAAAGCTTTGCCATACTCAGGTGGAGCATATTTTACAAAGGCCAAAATGGCTAGTTCTTATAGAACTTGAGAGAGAGAAGAGAAGAAAGAAGTCCAAAGTTCACAAGGACAAGTGTCAATATAAGAAAAGGGGTTACATGAACATGATAAGATAATTTTAAATTGATCATGAAAATTCAAAAGAGACAAGTGGCTATTTAAGGCATGAAACTCTTGAAATGTGGCATGAAATTCCGTTTGTTGGCTCAAAAAATTGCCTCATCATTCACTGATGTTGGAACATCCAAAAATTTAACAGGCATAGATCTCATGATTGGACTGAGAGAGAAGGTATTTAGGCATGTTTCTCCATTCATTGGTTTCTTTTATAATCACTTAGATTCCTCTAAAAGTGATCCATCACTGCCTACAATCAAAGAAACTCTTCCTTCACACACCTCTCACACTTGGCCTCAAAATTGGATTCAATTTTCCATAAAAATAAATTAAATGGAGTGGATTATACTTGGAAAAACTATCCATATCCTTAAACTACTTATGTATATCTTAAAAGGCCATCCACTTAAAGTTCTCACACTTCTCACTATCATGCTCATTATGCCAGCTTAGACTCACTAAGATGAGAACTCTAGTAGGAACACTTAAGATTTTTTTTTAAGAATTAAATGGACCTGGGGAGTTATTTAAGTCTCAATCTTCCTTCTAAATTTTATTTCATCTCTTGAAACCTCCTAGAACCTAAACAATGCATAAAACTATCAAAAATACCCTATTTTATACTCTATTTGTATAATTTTATAGTACAAAGGGATGAGGAGTATCTTGAGAAAGTACTATACAAGGTTAAAGTAATATCATGGTCATTATATTCCCTTTGGATACATCTCCTTCCTTGTTTTCCCAATTGGGTCCTTATCAAGGGTTTGTAATGGTTTTGAGTCATTTAAGCCCTTAAGGATTGTTCATGACTATTGGACATTGAAATTTCCAAGAAATTACACTAAATAAAATTTAAATACCTCCATAAACCTACCCAAACTCATTATATTCCCATGCACAACCTCAAAAAATATGTGGGCCTCTAAATTTTCTTACTTGAGCCCTTCCTCCCATTTACACAGGCCTAATGTTGTCTTTAAGCCAAAAGATGGATTCCTTCTGCTTCCTCTACAAGGTGAAGGATTGAAAACATATTAAATAACCATAAAAACATGCCACAATATTTTTTAATCCTTACCTAAGGCTATAATTTAAATTTACCTCCCATTTGGATGCTAGGCCTAACTAAGCCTAACAGGCCTACTTGCATACTTGAGGGTCTAGACAACCCTATTGAGTTTCATCCTTTTGTGAGATGTTTTTAATATTTAATTAAGTGTTTTTAAAATTAAAAAACCTCTTTTCAAGGTCTAATCAACTCCTGGTTCATTCCTTTATCACCTTTTCTCAGAAATACAAGGTTTATACTTAAAGAGAGTGCCCCCTATTTGAGATAAAATAAAGAGCATTTCCCCTATTTTCTCAAACCATCTCATCATTAGAGGAGATTATATAGGTTTTAAGTACCTTATCCATATAAATTCATACCTTTTTAAAAAAATTATACCTTATAACTCCCTCAAATTTCAAGATAGACTATGCAAAAAGGTATAATGTGTAACATTTTAAGATGTGGATTGTATATTTCTTGATGTGAGTCGATTATATACATGATTTTCATATTAAAGGTCCTATTGAATATTTTTTGATAATTATGGATGTATATATAATCCATTAATCACACTATACTTTCATTTACCCCTTCATATACCTTGAACTCTCAAGATTGAGTTCTATCTCTTGATTGTGTTTTGTGTCTTAGAAGGGCGCCTGTAAGTGACCATGCTTGTTTGGTCTTGAGTATAGTGTCAATAAACTTCCATTTAATCCTTAGGATCATTTATTAATTTTTTAAATCCATTTATCTCATATTATCTAGCATATACCACATCAAAAACCCAATCCCTTGGCTCTCTACCCCCACAGTTAGCTACAACTAATTTTGCAGGGTCATGTACGTGTAACTATATGATTTAGGCCTAAATTTGATATACCCCTTGAAGTTATAAACACCATAATATAAATTAAATTTTTTATTTTATTATTATATTGAGGTCTATTATAAATGTTATCAATCCCATTACTTTATGGTAATCATTTAGCTAGCCTATAGATACACATTTTATGATGTAAAGGAGACCTCTAGGTGTGTAGAGGGCCTAAAACACAGTACACCATCCTATTTAAATGAAAATTAGGTCATGAATTATCTATTAAACCATATAAAATCATTAAAACCTAGTGTCAAGGTCCAATATTAAAACCTAGGTTGAAGATAGCCCTTTATAGCTCAAATCATGTAGATGATAGTGAAGGATTTTAGTGTTCAAATGGAAACTTTGAGGAGCTCAACAACTATCTTCCATTAGTCTTATGTCCTCTATATTTTTAAAAGTTTCCTTCTTATGATAGGGATATATAATGAGTATATCTATATTGGTCAAGACACCTGTTAACCCCACCATATGACCTCAACATAATGTTTAGGTGCTCTATTTTCCTATTTTAGGGAAAAGGTCCCTGAATAGAGTCATTATTTTGTTTCATGGTTATTCATAGTTTTAATACAAACCTAGCCATCCAAATAAGGTTTGAATGATATCTAAAACACATTATTACCTTAATAAATATTCCATCTCATGATTCAACCTTTTAGAATGGCTCTTTAGCTCTCTATGGTACCCCTTGTAGGTGGAGATTTCCTAATGTATAAGTAGTGAGTAGAAGTGTGGATAATATGCATTGTATTTGGCCTTGAATGATTTATAGTATTATATCCATACCTAAAAATTCACTCTTCACACTCCAAAGGTATTAAAAAAGTGTCAATACCTTATTTTCAATGTGACTTCCTCCATGAGAGCACCTTTAGGTGCATTTTCTCTATTATATGACTATGTGGGTGACTGTGTTGACTATCACAATCACTATTACAAAAGTGAAAGTATTTATTGATTTATCATACCATTAGAATGGGAGAGGGAAATGAGGGCTTAGCTTCCACTCCCTTTATTGATAATATGGTCTAGTTTATTTTTGTATTGAATAACTCAATATGCCTATCATGGTTTACTTGAAAAACAATGTGTGTCTTTCCAACTCTCTTCCAAGTGATCGCGAAAAAGATGAATTTGATAAGCTTGATTAAGATCATGAGTATGGGTTAAGTAGAATTGATATAAATATTGGGGAGGTGGATATGATGGATCATAGACTTGGTGAGGTTGTTCCTCATAAATTATAATCTTATCTTCTAAGGATGAAAATAGGTCACTCACATCTGGCATCTCACTTGTGAGCCTTCGCTAATTTTCTCTCTCAATAGCTACCAACTCTCTTTTAACCAAATCTAATGCATCTCTCATGTTATGAATGACATGAATAGAAACATCTTGACCATGTCCCCTTTGTGTTTCAATATCTATCATGTACATTTCATATTTCAAGAGGGTTTGCTTGAAAATGGAAATGGATTGATTTGAGAGGTGACTAGGGTGACTAGGAGGAGCAAGATATTGATAAGGCTAGTTTTAGGGTTGATATAACACATATAAAGGATGGTAAGGATCATGTTGGAGTTGATCGGTATCATAATAAGGCTGATATGGAATGCCGTAGGTTTGGGATGCCTCATTAACTTGTGTAAAACAATACTCAACACCAAAACTAGCCATAGGACTTCATTAGGAAGCATGAATATAAGGAATGATTATAAATAATATTTAAAAGGAATACATATGCTACTTGATCAGTTGATTTAATCTTGGAGTTGCCATTATTGTTTAGATAGATGTCTCTAACGGCTGATGTGCTGAAAGACAACACCAAAAAACTTTCAACTTCTTGGATTAATTGTCCCATCGAGTGTGTCAAAAACTATTGTCACTTGGATTTTCACCCTTTGAGGAGATGTCTCAGATCTACTCCTACAATTGGCACAATTGAAACACCTATAGGCTATGGGTAGCCTAAGAATGAGGTGAATCTCTAGATAGGACTAGCTCCCTTGATGTACCACTTTTAGATTACTACTACACCTATGATTGAAAGGAAAAGGGAGAAAAAACTAAAATTAAACTATCCTAAAGGTGGTGAAACACCAAATTTATTGATAACTACCAACAAACTACATGCCACACATGAGAGTAAGACACTAGCTATGCATACAGTTCTCTAATCTAAATCTTATCACATCGGTATTTCATTATGTGGTTATGATGAATGATTAGGCTAGGAGGAATAAACAAGAGGCCTACAATGGCACTATTTTAATATACTAACTCACTCAACCTTAAAACTTCATATAACACTTCACATGACCTACAAAAAGAAGCTTTCAAGATGTAAATAAGTGAGAGAAGGAGATAACAATGCTAAGGAAACAACAATAATCACTAAGTAATATTAATAATTCAAGTGAACACACTATGAAAAGTAATAAAAGAGGTAAAATAAGTATTCTTTATTGATCCTGTGATATGCAAATGATCAAAGCTTTTCCATACTCAGGTGGAGCATATTTTACAAAGGCCAAAATGGCTAGTTCTTATAGAACTTGAGAGAGAGAGAAGAGAAGAAAGAATTCCAAAGGTCACATAGACAAGTGTCAATCTAAGAAAATAGGTTACATGTACATGAGAATATAATGTGAATATGATCATGAAAATTCAAAAGATACAAGTGGCAATTGAAGCATGAAACTCTTGAAATGTAGCATGAAATTCCCTTTGTTGGCTCAAAAAATTGCCTTCATCATTCACCGATGTTGGAACATCCAAAAATTTAATAGGAATATATCTCATGATTGTAATAAGAGGGAAGGTTTTTATACATGTTTCTCCATGCATTGGTTTCTTTTATAATCACTTAGATTCCTCTAAAATTGATCCATCACTACCTAGAATCAAAGAAAATCTTCCTTCACACACCTCTCACACTTGGCCTCAAAATTGGCTTAAATTTTCCTTAAAAATTCATGAAATTGAGTGGATGAAACTTGGAAAAAATATACATAGCTTTATACTTATTATGTATATCTTAAAATTCCATCCACTTAAAGTTCTCACACTTCTCACTATCATGCTCACTATGCCAGCTTGGACTCACTAAGATGAGAGCTCTAGTAGGAACACTTACAAGTTTTTTGTAAGAATTAAATGGACATGGGGAGTTATATTAAGTCTCAATATTCCTTTCAAAGTTTATTTCATCTATTTAAACCTTCTAGAACCTAAACAATGCATAAAACTATTAAAAAATACCCTATTTTGTACTCTATTTGTATAATTTTGTATAGTCCAAAGGGATGAGGAGTATCCTGAGAAAGTCCTATAAAAGGTTCAAGAAATTTCATGGTAATTTTAGTCCCTTTTGATACATCTCCTTCCTTGTTTTCCCAATTGGGTCCTTATCCAGGGTTTGCAATGGTTTTGAGTCATTTAAGCCCTTAAAGATTGTTCATTAAGATTGGACATTGAAATTTCCAAAAAATTACACTAAATAAAATTTAAATACCTATATAAACCTACTCAAACTCATTATATTCCCATGAACAACCTCAAAAAATATGTGGGCCTCTAAAGTTTCTTACTCGAGCCCTTCCTCCCATTTACACAGGCCTAATGTTGTCTTTAAGCCAAAAGATGGATTCCTTCTGCTTCCTCTACAAGGTGAAGGATTGAAAACATATTAAATAACCATAAAAACATGACAAAATATTTTTTAATCCTTACCTAAGGCTATAATTTAAATTGACTTCCCATTTGGATGCTAGGCCTAACTAAGCCTGACAGAACTGCTTGCATAATTGAGGGTCTAGACAACCCTATTGAATTTCATCCTTTTGTGAGATGTTTTTCATATTTCATTGTGTGTTTTTAAACACAAAAAACCTCTTTTAAAGGTATAATAAAATCTTGGTTCATTCCTTTATCACTTTTTATTAGAAATAAAAGGTTTATGCTCAAAGGGAGTGCCCTCTATCTGAGATAAAATAGAGAGCAATTCCCCTATTTTCTCCAACTAACTCATTATTTGAGGAGATTATATAGGTTTTAAGTACCTTATCCATATAAATTCATACCTTTTTAAAAAATTTAGAACTTCCAACTCCCTCAAATTTCAAGACAGACTATGCAAAAGGGTATTGTGTGCAACGTTTTAAGATGTGGATTATATATTGCTTGATGTGAGTCGATTATATACATGATTTTCATATTAAATATCCTATTTAATATTTTTTTATAATTATGTATGTATCTATAATCCACTCATCACACTATACTTTCATGTAGCCCTTCATATACCTTCAACTCTCAAGATTGATTTTTAGCTCTTAATTGTGTTTCATGTCTTAGAAGGGCACCTGTAAGTGACCATGCTTGTTTGGTCTTTAGTATAGTGTCTATAAACTTCCCTATGATCCATAGGATCATTTATTAATTGTTCTAATACATTTATCTCATCTTATCTAGCATATACCACATCAAAAACCCAATCCCTTGGCTCTCTACCCATCACAGTCAGCTACAACTAATTATGTGGGGTCTTGTAGGTATAAATATATGATCTAGGCCTAAATTTGATATCCCCCTTGAAGTTATAAACACCATAATATAAATTAAATTGTTTCCTTTTATTCTTATATTGAGTTCTATTATCAAGGTTAACAATCCCGTTACTTCATGGTAATCCTTCAGCTAGCCTATAGATACACATTTTGTGATGTAAAGGAGACCTCTAGGTGTGTATAAGGTCTAAAACATAGTACACCATCCTCTTTAAATGAAACTTAGGTCATGAATGATCTATTAAACCATATAAAATCATTCAAACCTAGTGGCAAGGTCCAATATTACAACTTGGGTTGAAAATATCCCTTTATAGCTCAAATCATGTAGATGATAGTGAAGGAATTTAGTGTTAAAATGGTAATTTTGAGGAGATCAACTACTATCTTCCATTAGTCATATGTCCTCTATATGTTTAAAATTTTCCTTCCTATGATATATATATATATATATATATATATATATATTGGTCAAGACACATGTTAACCCTGCCATATGACCTCAACATAATGCTTAGGTGCTCTATTTTCCTATTCTAGGGAAAAGGTCCCTGAATGGAGTCATTATTTTGTTTCATGGTTATTCATAGTTTTCCTACAAACCTAGCCATCCAAATAAGGTTTCCATGCTCTCTAAAAAATATTATGACCTTAATAAGGATTCCATCTCTTGATTCAACCTTTTAGAATGGCTCTTTAGCTCTCTATGGTACCACATGTAGGTGGAGATTTCCTAATGTGCAAGCAGTGAGTAGAAGTGTGGATAATGTGCATTGTATTTGGCCTTGAATGATTTCTAGGATTATATACATACCTGAAAATTCACTCTTCACACTCCAAATGACATTAAATAAGTGTCAATGCCTTATTTTCAATGTGACTTCCTCCATGAGAGCACCTCTAGGTGCATTTTCTCTATTGTATGACTGTGTGGGTGACTGTGTTGACTATCACAGTCACTCTTCCAAAAGTGAAATTATTTATTGATTTATCCTACCATGATAATGTGTTAAAAAATTTATTACCTCTACCACAACTCCATATATGTGTCTCAGAGCTTTGCACAACTCACTTAGTTGACCATGTATGGCAGTCATATGACAACTGACTGTATGGCACTTATGACTGCATCCTCATGGAGTATTTATTTGGAGATGAGATATAAATGTTATTAAAGAAATAATGACAATATAAACATGATAATAGACCTATAATCACCTTTATAAACCATTATCAAAGCATGGAAATCTAAAAATGGTATAAACATGCATGTCATCCTCAATGAGAGCAATATGCAAACTTGAGATGATTTACTTATCAAAACACCTTGAAAAAATAAAAAACTCATGGATATAATTATTTTAATATTTAAATTTCCTATGTATTCAATATCAATAAATGGATTGTATGGAATTCTCCAAACCAAAACAAAACCTATAGGGTGTAGGAAACTGTGAGTAGAAAACCACAATCAACTTGTTAGAGATGAATCATAAAGCATGGTTGAAAAATAATTGAACATGTGTTATGTAAATTAATATCTCTCATTTCACTATAATCTCTCAATTTTTTTTTACCTGGAAGTTCTCCAACTATCTGTAGCAAGTATAAACATGTTGACTAGTTCTGTGTGTCTAAGAGGGTGAAGAAGGTTTAAAATGGTTTTATGTCAAAATTGGAACTTTCAATGTATTTAAAGAATGTAAATAAGTTTTAGGAAGCATAAAATTAATATCACAACATTATCCCATGTGTCACACTCCCTTATGGGTTGTACAAGTTCCAAACTCTTCCTTTTTTCAAGAAAATTGATCTTTCTTCTGAAGAACCTACCACTTTTTAGTTATAAATAGTTACTTAAGACTCATTATGACACATGAGGCATGGAATCACCCTTATAAACCTTAAATTTATGTAATTATGTCATAAAACTTATTTAATTCTCTATATTGATCCCTAAAATGACTCTAAAAGTCATAAGGATTAAAATAACTAAATACCAAAGCTAGTATGACATGGAATGACATCAAAAGACTTATAATATACCCTATGAAAAAATATTAGAACCCTAAAAACACATAAATACAATTTTTTTACCTATATGAATCCCAATTATACATGTAGGGTCAAATTTTGCTAACAATACTTCCACTTGAAGCTTCCACGTAAATTAGAATGGTCATGTGGTCCTATAAAAGGAAACTAAACCCTTATAGGTCTTAGGTCTAGTTTTAGGCATATTAGGCTTGAATATGTTTCAATTTTTATGACCACCACTAAGTACTCATCATAACTAGAAATATCTCACCACCTTTGTTCCTTCTCAAACCAACTGTACAGAACATTCGACAATGTTTTGAGACTTCCTAGTACACTCTCTTACCATTTTTATGCCAAACCTATATGGTATTCTTGACTCGGAGTGCCCTCTATATAAAATAAAAAAGACGGCATCTCCACTATTTTTATTTCCAATCTAAGGCTATGATAGTTATAAATAGGTCTTAAGGACCCTCTCTACAAAATTTTAGAGCTGGATCACATTTCTAGGGTCCTTAATCTTCACAAACTTTAAATCAGACCCATATAACCATGTATTGTCTATAGGTTTTGAACTAAGTATGGTTGTAGGTGAGGGTTGAGACTTGTTTTAACTCTACCTCTTCTCTTTTATAGTATCTTATATTTCACATTACCACTATGGAATTGGTTTCCATATGTTCAGCACCCAACCTTTCTACCAACTCTCTTAATATACACTTTCCATTTGACAAGGCCTAGTCAAAGAACTATAATAGACTGTAGATGTCTTATCTTAGTTGAGATTAAAGGTTTCTTGTAGGTAATGTTCATGATTATACATATTGTTCCATTCCTTAGGCCTTTGTTTAAGTCCTTAAGGTTATACTATGCTTAGAAATGTTTATCTTTGCCCATAGGTCATGTTCTTACTACTACCAAGAATGAGTCTACCATATGTATTAGTTGTAGGTGGAAATTTAGGGAAAGGAAAGACTCATGTAGGTGATGATATAATTTAAACTTGAAATTCATAATATTTATCTCTTGGAATACCTTATAACTACTCAACCTAGATTATTTCATTTCATGCTTTGGAACCATAACTTCATCTCTTACCTGGTCACTCTTAGCCTAGAGAACTCTATAGGTGGTCATCTATTCTTGAGTATTATATTTCACTTCTTTTATTTTCCATGGGATATATTTATTCTATCTTGATACACCTATCTCACTTCTCACCATCATCCATACACTAGGTGCCATTTGTAAATTGCCTCAAGATTAGTTTTGGACTCAGAAACAATATGTATACTGAGTGTTTATAGTGAACACTTGCTTGGAAGAATCATCATCCATCCATCATCCCTACTCAACCAAATGACTTACTATTGTTTTTTCATGTGACTTATAGTTATATACTACCATATAGGAGCCATTATAAGGACCTAGACCTCATATATTATTGGGTGTGGAGCTTGGTTATCTTCTAAGCTCAGAGGTTAAAATTCTAATGTTTTTTTTAGCTGGGTTCTTGATCCCATTATTTATATCTATGATGGAGGTGAGGGTTACAAGGGGGATTCACCCACTTTGTGGGGTTTGGGGGTGATGACCCCCTTGATAGGGGGTTCGGGGGCTACATGCCCCAGTGGGGGTTCAGCGGCAATGCCCTTGAAGGGAATTTTTTTATTAAAATTACCTTGTGAAATTTTAATTTCATAGTCAATATGGGCCATTGATTATAGGTTTTTAGATCTGATGGTAGAGATTATTTTTAGGTGTTTTTACACCCTAAAAGTGAATTAAGATATGTCTAAGAGGTGAGAGAATATTATTGTACACAAAGAGGAGACAAAGAAGGTATATAACTGTAACAGGTTTTGTTATAGGCTCTGTTTCTCCCTTGTATTATTGTAAATAATATACTGTATTATTGTAAATAATATACTGGACAAGTTTGGTGGATGTAGCCCATCTTGGGTGAACCACATTAAATCTAGTGTCTCCTATTTTATGCATGTTTATGATTATTTTTTCTATGTTTGATTGATTTTTTTCATAGTTTATCTTGTATGTGATTTGGGGATAAATCTATGTTTTATTTTTCCTAACATATATATCCAACATCATAAGGTATTGTGTGTGGGCCCTCCTTTCAGATAAGTTAAGGTAAGACTTCCCTTTTGAAACTTTATTCAATTATGCACATTAAAGCCAAGTGTTTTATCTCAACTTAGGGTTTGAAGGTGATCTACCATTTCAATAAAGTTTTGGCTAGATCCATGCATCTCCATTATTTAAGCTTTCTAACTTTTCTCATTGTCTTAGGTTTGTGTGACTTTCTCTTCCCTGTATTTCTCCATCTAGGTTCATTGTGAGGAGTGGTATTAATCCACTTAAATTATGATATTTATTTATAGTATCATGACTATATGAAAGTCTCAAATGAATTAAAACCTATTATAAGTTCTTTTCAACAATACTATACTTTTTTTATATTGACCGTAGACCCATTTTGAAACTATTTGTAGTGTTAATGGATACAAGACTATGAACAAGGTTGGAAGTATCATCATCCCCTTAGCCATAATCCTCCTAAAAACCACATTTAATGAAATATATTATCAATCATGCTATCTAAATTTTTAAACAAGTATGTCACCTTGATCTAAATCCACCCTCAAGAGAGAGAAACTCTACAATCAATAAAACATTATTTACAACATGTATCATGTTTGCTACTTCAAGCACAAAGGAGTGATTTTCTTATCTCTCATAGACACATGTGACAACATAATTGGAAAACATGTCATAAGGGTGATCATGTCCCCCAAGATCTTGAACACAACTTGTATTACACAAAACCATGAAAACAAAGAAGAAACCTTGAAGTGTTGGTGATGAGTAGGCAGAGAAAAGGAGTAGACCTTCTTGGAAATGGTTCATAGAGAAAAAAAACAATCATCTAAATCCTACCATGTATTTTTAATATAAAATTTCTTTTATCATTCACCAAAGGTATTTTACACCTCCTATTGTCTGTACTAGTAGAAAACTTGATGAACTATTTGACCTTGCACAAGAGAGTGATAGAGAAGGTAGACTAGTTTTCTCCCTTTTTGGAGATGTAAAGGCAAATTAAATGTGGAATTTAGTTTTGTGGAGTTGAAGGGACACTGATGAAGATTCCCACATGTGTCAAAATACTATATAGTTTGTACAACATTCAAAAACTCCTGTTTTGTAAGATATCTTTTTGGTTTCAACATCTAATCTTGCCAGATTTAGTTACAGGTCTAAGAAATGACATTCTATAACATCATACACATTGAATAAAATTTGGACACACTTTGAAATACTTAAATTCTTATAAAAAATCTAAAAGTCCCATAAATGACTCAAAATGACCTTATATGACATAAAATGACACTAAGGACTAAAAATGAATATGATCAAGGCTAAGGACACATTAAATGACCTTATGTGGACTATGGTACACATTTTACCCCTAATATACCCTTATAAGAAGTTTTCAATTGTAGGGGGTTGACCTAATTCGACTTATGGTCAAATTAGTCAATAGGAGGTTATGTAATACTTAGGGCAACATGTGATGGTGATAAAACTACTTAATGTTATTTAGATAAAGGTGTATGAGGCACCCAAAGTGACTGCAACCCTACTAAACTTTTTCATGACTGTGTTGGATGATCAAGAAAAAAAATTGTGCAAGAAATTCATTTATTTTAAGTCAATTCAACCTCTATGATTCATACCCATTGGCCATTTTGGCCAACATACCAAGCTTTCCTAACTACAGTTAATTTTTTGAAGGTCAATCATGGATGAAATTAGCTAGACAAAGTTTTTGTTGAATGAAATGATCAAATGAGTGAATAGATGAACTAATTTTTGGATTGAATAGGTGGTCTTAAGATCACCCTTATCATATAAATATTTTTAAACATTTTAAGTTTACTTAAAGTGTAGTTTGTCAAATTTTGATGGAACAAATCCTCATGATGGTCAAGGTAGTTCAAGGTCTTAGGCAGGTTTGATCAAGCCCTAGGACCCATGCGAACCTAAAAAATTCAATAAAAGGGGTCAATAAGAATCTTTAAGGGACCAAACCATCACCAAGATGTCATGTAGGAATAAGTGGACCAATCTACTTGCACAATTTATCTTTGCTCAGGAAGCCTTGCACAACTAGTGGATCATGCATGATTGTATTTCTACATGCCAGGATCATCCTTAGAAATTTTTGGACCTACATGAGATTTTTTGGTTCAATTTAAAAGCTTTCAAATTTGAACCCATGTAGTGATATGTTTGTTCTAACATCATGTTTAAGCTCAAACAAAGTAATTACTTTTGAGCTTAAATTTGATGGTCACAAAAATGTTAATGATAGTCAAGTGAACATATTTTAATGTCCCATAGATCATCAAATTTAATATCATGAACTATCCAATAGGTTTCAAACTATTGGTCTTAGTGAGATCAATGTTCCTAACTCAGTCTTACATATTGATCCAATGGATTGAGATGGTTCAAGCAGTTAGAGAGCATGAGATGTTGACATTTGGCATCAGTGCATGAACTGATAGACTAATAGGATCTTGAGAATCAATGCAAGATTGACAAGTGGTACCAGCAAAGATAGAGTTGATAATTCAAATATAAATCAAGGGCTCATGCTTAATCTCTCATCAATATTATACTGAGCAAGGTTGAGTTAAAATGGTCAGTGAATCTCACGGGTGAATAAGTTGAGGACAAGTGTCAAAAGTGCATGGGTTAGGCAAAATATTGATATCTTGTGAACATCCATACAAATGAAAATTGGCAAAACAAAATGAGGTTAGTGATTTAATGATCTTAGTTAGATTGTCGATAACCAATGAGGCTAGTGAGTTATAGATTTAATCCCGATTTTAACTCAAGCTAATGAAAACATAGAAACTAAGCTCAAAGCTCAACCTGGGTTAAACCAAGATAACAATAAAGACTAGCCATCATCATTAAAGATCCACAATGATAAAAGTAGGTCTACGAAGCCTAATATAGGTAAAGGGTCAATAGTTTAAATTAATAAGTGAGGTCATGCTTTCAGTAGAGCTCTAATAATTCAAAAATTTGGGAAAACAAATTAAGTAGATTGGTTTTTGTCTACATTGGATCAATGTTCAAAATATGTGGTTGGGGTAGATCCATGCATAAATGAAGAGGGCTTGTCATCCTTAGACTCAGCCATGCCCATGACAAATAGCCACTAAAACCAAACTTGGGCATGGCCCCCCACAAGCACATAAAAGACCCCACCCTAACAATAAAGGATAATAACACATAAAAGCTTGGAAAGGCCCATGTGCTAATAGGGATGGCTCCACATAACTTACCTTGACCACACTATAAAAAAGAATAAATGACTTTAATGCAAGAGAAATCTCAAGGAAAATGGTGGCTATGGTTGTTCTAAATAGGATTAAGCTCATAAATGGCTTCCATAGTATATTTTTCTTATTTGTCCCTCATCTTTTCTTCCTATAAATACTTGCCTTGAACCCTTGATTAAAGGACCCCTAGGATGGAGATAATGAAGCTCTATCAAAATCACTTTGTAACACTCTTTTGAAGCAATATACAACATTTCAAAATTCTAGTTGAATGCTAAGTGTATTTTATTGAAGCTTAATGTGTAGAGTGTATGTTTCTATTCATCATCTATGTATTTTTCATGTGCCTTGTTTAAATTCTATTAGTTTCTTATAGGTTATGTGAAGTGTTAGCTAGTGATTTCCCTCTTAAAGTGTCATAAGTCCATAGTGTCTCATATAGACCTATCTCTTTATGTCCTTCAAGTTGTAAGTCTCTTTGTATCCTTCATAAAAAACACTCATGCTTATAACCTTGTAATATATTTTGACCGACCCTTGTCTTGATTGGATTGATTAGTATTCATAGAAGTGTCCAAGTTGAAAGTGGATCTTATAACATTTGATGCATCACCACATTTAGTATATATTTTATTCATTGTATTTATCCACCCTTTAACCCCAATATTGCAGGTTTAGAAATAGGGACTATATTGTTATATATGAGGACCTAGCTTCACTAAAAATCTTATAAGATTGACCCAAGTTTAGGTAACCCAAAACCTAGGGTCATTCCCATGTTGGACCAAATTTGAGAGTAGGAATTAAACATATCTACTTTTAGCCAGAGTGCAATCTGAGTCCTTAACATTTTTTATCACACCCGATGGGATAGTCGAGGAAATGGGCTAAATATTTGATGTTATCTTTGGCTAGAAAGTGTACCAAGCACTCAATAGGAGTACCTTGTGAATCCAAATTCCTCTATCTCACAAAAGCTAGCCCCTTACCTACATTCCAAGAAGTACAAGATAATCTACAAGGGCTATCAACTTCCATTTTATTGAGATCCTAGTGCCCTCAAGAATAAGGAGAGTAAGAGCATCCATGTCCCATATCATAAGGCACATCATAAACCACTTACCTTATAGAGCATAGTCTACACCTCTGTTTGGAAGGTTCTATTCTAGGTGAAGACTATTTCTCATTCCATTCAAAATATTGCCAAGAAATGAAGCTTATGCACCCTTTAATGGGGGGTATCCCTCTTAACCTTCAGTAAAATGATGACATAATTTTGACCTCTATGAAGAGTCTACCCTACTTTATAAGAGAAAATTCCACCAATCTTATAGAGCACATTGCTAACATTACAAACCTTTATGTAGTACACCACATTACACAAGATAATGTAGCCATGATACTACTAGCCACATCATTGAAAGGAAAATCCCTACAATGGTATAGAGGTTTAAATCCTGCCTCAATCCATACTTGGAATGAGTTTGTTGAGTGCCTATGTAAACATTTTGAGGATAGAAGTGACCATGTATCACTTGTGGAACAACTTACCTCAATCAAAAAAGAACCTCAATAATCTATGGTTGATTTCAACTATAGATTCCAAAAAACTTGGGATGGGATCCCTATCATCATTAATCCCAAATCTAATTATGCTTTCCTTTACTATTTGAGGCATTGAATTTAGACAGTGTAGTCATGATCCAATCTATGGGTGGAACAACTCTACTTAGGGCTTATGAGATAGCTATAAGATCATCAAATTGTTTGATACAAGTAGGGAAACTCATGCCAAGACACCTCATGTCACTCTTCCCTAAACTTCAACCATCCCCACCTATCATTTCTCCACTTTCCACTCTAAACAACCAAACCCAACTTGATGATGGTCAAGTGGATAAATTTTTAAGGATTGATAGCTTGATGAAGGCACAAAACATAAAATTATTGGCTCTAGAGAGACAACAATAGAAATCATATAGGCCATATTCATACTAGGGTCCCTTTCAAGCCCAATACCATACTCAATCCCATAATAGACCCCCTTACTTATCAATCCAACATATCCAAGGCCAACTTACTCAAGGTAGACCTCACAATATATATAACCCTACAACTACAAGTAGCTCTAGAGCCTTGGTCCCCACACAAAACAATTTTTTATAAGAAGGTCAATATAAGTTAGGGGAAAAGTCTAATGTGATGGTAATGGTTAAAAATGAAGATATGTATCAGGACCCTGATTGGCAAAAGATTCCTTTATTGTTAGGTCATGACACCATGCCTCCTCCACCATAATCCCCTCCAATAAACCAAGGTAATGTACCTACCATGACATCATCAAAAGCTAAAATTTAGCAACAACGAAACATTGATATACCACTAGATAACACTATGTGCATGAACTTTCAATAAGGGGAGCATATGTTTTACCATGTGGTGGTAATCATGGGGAAGACTAATCAAAGGCCATATGAATCAATTGTAGCTCATACAAGGTATAAGAGGAGAATGTTGGAGGACAATTTGAAGAAGCCTAAAGCTTCTTCAATGCCTCCATAAATCAATCAACAACCAACCACTTTAGATGTAGCTACTAAAGTTTTGTAAACTCAACAAATAGCTCAATAACCTTAATAGCAACATAGGTCTCCTTTTGTTCCCCATACAACACAAGTGCCAAATGATGCTTCTACTTCCAAGGTGCAACCCAAAAGTACCAATTTTCCTTTCAACATTATAGATCATATGAAAAGGACTAATATCACAATGTCTATGTATGATACTCTATCTATTTCAGGATAAAAAAACATTCTTTAGCAAGAACTTACCAATCCTTCTCATATAAATAATGTTGTTGAAAAGTTCAACATTATTTTTGCAAACACTATCCAGCTTGGTCCTAATCAAGTTTATAATCAAGTACCTAATCAAATTCAGATTCATAATGTTGTTCATCCTCCCAAAGTTGTCAATCCCCCTCATTTCTATTTGTCAACCATCATAGAAGATTGTTTAGTTCATAATTGTGTGATAGATTTAGGTGTCTCGACTTTGGTTATGCCTAAAGCCATCGAAGATACTCTTGGGCTTAAATATATACCCAATGAGAAAGGAATTTTCTAGTTGGATGGTTCTCCCACCAAAATAGTAGGCATAGTGAAAGATCCTAAGATCACATTGGCAACATGATCTAATTGTGTCATCACTCAAGATGTAATGGTTATGGACCTACCCCTATATTTTGCCTTCTATCTATTTAGGGAATTTTCTACAAATATTGGGGTTTATTTGTTCACTGACTAGTCATATATGGTTTTTAGGAATAGATATGGGACTAAGGTCACTATTAGGTCTGAACCCATCTCCAGGTTCCATCTGGAGCCTTATATGCCTAACCTTGAAAATGTCAATAGTACCATATTTGAGGAAGATGAAAATGTTAGTGAAAAAGAACCTCATGATCATCTTAAGGGTATTTTAGACTTATATCTGGATAAATGGGTAGTTGACAAACATGGATTTGAGCCCTTTATCAATCTTGAAGAAATAGAATTAGGAGTGTATTTTATGTATGAAGAAGGGCCTACAATACCTTCCTTAAATATCATTACTCAAGAAGAATATGGTTTATGGACCTTATTCATTGATCACTCAAGGTCAAAAAATGGTAGTGGAGTTGGGGTCATGTTGGTTTCACCCTCAGATCATAAATACTATTTACCTAAAAGGTTCTAATTTAGTTTCACTTCAAACATAGTTGAATATGAAGCCCTTTTACATGGTTTATAGGAGGTGAGAAGAAGAGGTGTCAAACTTCTTCAAGTCAAGGGTGATAGTGATCTTGTTTTACAAGTGAGAGACATATTTTCTATCAAGAACCATAATTTGAAATCCTAGAAGAACCATGTAAGGGATCTCATAGAAGACTTCTTGGCATTTAATATACAATCTATACCAAGAGAGACAAATCAACATGTAGATAGTCTTGAAACCATTCGAGCTCAATATGAAGTTGTAGAGGGAGTCAAGGGCAACCAAAGTTTAGGCAAAGTCAAAGTTATATACAAGCTAGTTGTACCTGACAATGAAGTAAGTTAGAAAGTGTTTTACAATGATGAACAAATTATATGTTTTTTAATGCAAGAATAAAAGTTATACCATAAAAATAAAAATAGGTTCTAACATCAGTATGATGACCAGATAGTACAAATGAGATCAAACAAACTACCTAAAGGACTTATGACCTTAGAAAGCATCTTCAATGAGGATTACCAAGCAAGAAAAGGAAAGCCATGTATCTCAGCAAAAGAGAAAATTATAAAAGGATATATATCTTCAACGGAAAATTTTTGAAGTTGGGAAAGGTTAACATAGAAAAAAAGAGCTATATTTGTTTGATTTCTCTGATGTATTTACATGGGAATACAAGGATTCGATAGGTTTTGATCCTAAACTCACACAACATACCATTAAATTAGAGATCAATGTAAAACCAGTCAAGTAGAGGAAAAGGCTTGTCAATCCAAAGGTTGAGGAGTTGATGAACAGGGAGATATTTAAGCTAATTGAATCAAAGATCATATTTCCCATTAAAAATTACTCATGGGTGGCAAACCTAATGTCATTAAGGAAGAATAATGGGGAAATATGTTTGTGTGTTGACTTTAGGGACCTCAATAAAGACCATTACCCATTGTCCTCCATGGATCAGATTCTTCAAAAGGTAGTAGGTTCTTAGAGGTTCTATTTGCTTAA
Organism: Torreya grandis; assembly: GCA_037957365.1. NCBI lineage: Eukaryota > Viridiplantae > Streptophyta > Pinopsida > Cupressales > Taxaceae > Torreya > Torreya grandis. The sequence goes on along the minus strand of JARHVA010000548.1, from coordinate 4,729,371 downwards.
TGGTTTCTCTAGCTATAATCAGATTATGGTCAAGGAAGAAGATATTCATAGGACTACCTCCACTACTAAGTGGGTAAATTATGCATATATGAAGATGCCATTTGGATTATCTAATGCTGGGGCAACTTTATAGAGAGTAATGGATGTTTTATTTCAAGGATTGATCAATGACATGGTACTCATCTACCTAAATGACATCACTAGTTTATCAAAGGACCCAACTAACCACATTATTCATTTGAGGTTAGTGTTTGAAAGGTATAGAGAGTTTGGTGGGTCTTTAAATCCTAAAAAATATATATTTGGTGTGCATAAGGGTAGATTATTGGGAAATATAGTGTCCAAGGATGGTCTTTCCAGAGACCTTGAAAGAGTTGAGTTTATCTTATCCCTACCCTTTCCCAAGCGCAAGAAGGATCTATAGAGATTTTTAGGAAAGATTAATTTTATAAGAAGATTTATCCCAAGGTTTATAGAGATGATCAAGATTCTTACTCACATGATAAGAAAGTACAAAGAGTTTACATGGACCCAACAAGTTAAGAGGAGATTTGAGGCCATCAAATAGGCCATATTTCATGCCCCTACACTTCTTAATCTTGATTTTAATAATGAATTATAATTGTATTCTTTCTCTACATTGGATGAAATCTCTACCATGTTGATACAACAGAATGAACAAGGTCTAGAATAGCCTATTACTTTTTCCAATTACGCCTTAGAAGAGTAGAGGGATGGTATAACTTTGGAGAAAAGAATAAACTTGTAGTAATTAAGGGGTTGAAGAAGTTTAGGCACATGATCTCAAATATCATGATCATACTCATGGTAGTGCATCCAAGTATCAAAGAGTTCATACTCAACATAGATCTTAATGAGAAAAGAGCTGGATGGGTAACAAAATGTGTGGAGTATGACTTTGAGCTCAGAGTTATAAATTTTATAATGGGTAGAGGGTTAAATTTTATAATTCCATGATGCTCCAGTTGGTGGGCACTTTGTTGCCAAGACCAAAAAAACTAAAATCATTAGAGGTAGGTAATTTTGGCCCATGATGTTTAGAGATGCTCACTCTTGGGTAAGTAAATGCCCAAAATGTGAAATGTTTGTTGGCAAGCAAAGATTAGCTTCCCTTCCCTTGTAGACAATTTAAGTAGAATAACCATTCATGAAATGGGGGTTAGAATTTATAGGTATGATACACTCCCTTCAAGTAAAGATCAAAAATGGATCATTATAGCTATAGACTACTTTACAAGGTGGGTTGAATTATTTTCCTTCAAGAAGGCCAATAAAGTATCTATTTTGGACTTCTACGATAGCCTTGTGACCATGTTTGGTGTGTCTTCCATGATAATTTATAATAATGCATTGGTTTTTAGTAGTAGAAAGGTATGTGAGTGGACTCTTTCAAATGGGATTTATCTTAAAAAATCCTCCAACTTTTACCCATAAGTAAATATACTAGAAGAGTCCACAAATAATAACTTATTAAGGACTATCAAGAGAACTATGGAGGATAGTCAAATAGAGTGGCACACTAGACTAAGGACTACCTTATGGGTAGACAAAGTGATGCCTAAGATAGTTATTTCACACTACCCATACCTTTGGTTTATGGGATAGAGGCCATACTTCTTATAACTCTTGAGCTTCCATCATTAGAGCTTTCCGATCAACATGAGATTCTAGAGGACAATGTTATACAAGTAAGTTTGAATGCACTGAGGTAACTGAAGGAAATAATGGATGTTACTATGTATATTATGTGTTCCAATCAACATCAAGTGAATAAAAATCATTTGGTTTCCATTTAATTATATTTTATGGTTTTTATGTCTGTAGTGATGTTCCATTTATTAAATTTGTCAATCATATAGGTCTTTTTGAGTGTTCCACATCTAAAAAACCTATGTTTCTACTTATTTATTCATGTTTTTTTAATTAATGAATAATTTATATATAAAATATATTTTGTTATATTATCTCATAATGAATCACACTAGTTCTCCCTATAATAAAATGTTATAATGGGTTTTCTAGGAACCTCTACTAATAATGGTGCGGTGAGCTTGGATTGTTTTGTGTGAAACATGTTGAGACGACTATTAGGGCAAAAATATTTAGAAGATGGTCGGATGCAAGAGATTGAAACCTTGATAAATAATAAGATAATATAATTAGGAAGACTCTGAAATAGGTTATTTAAGAGCATATATATGGACAAAGTTGTGAATTTTTATAGTGAGAATTTCTATGATGTTAACTGCATGGTTATCTAGATTTGAGTATTATTGTTTTCGATAAAGAAGGAAATAGTTAATAGTTTGGATGGGATAAACTATATACAATTTGTGAACTCTAAATACTAATTGCACTCATGTGGTAAATCATTGAGAAAAGAATACCATCAACAATTACTTCATAGAATTTTTTTTAAAAGGGTATTTAGATTTTAAAGCTACATAGGACTCGTTTTTTATAGGAATAAGAGGATAGTTCCTTCAGTGACTACCTACCTTGATTAAGTTTTTGGTTATTAAAAATTCCATGGTGCCTACCCATACCAACATCAAGTAGTCTCTTAGAGTGTTATAGGGGTGCATGCAATGTAGGAGTGAATGACATGGAGATGAATAGAGGAACTTGAACTTAAACCTTAAGTATGGAGAATACAGAGAGTTAGAGTGAGAAGAAAATTTTAGGATTGGAGATAACTAAGAAAAAAAATAAGATGGAATAAATAAAATAATTTAGATTTCATTATGAATAGAATTAAGAGTGAATTATTGGAGGTTGAAGAAAGGTGAGCCCAGAGATATGATGCATAAGTTAGATAAATGGGAGAATGTGGAGATTATGCAGAGAAAGGAATGAAAGGGCCCAAGAAGCAAGAAGATGGAAATTGAGATACAGAGGATATGGATCAAAATGAATAGAAATAGGAAAGTAGGATAACATTAAAGCATTTAAAATAGAGGAGTAGATCATAGTTAAGATGAAATATCTTTTTTAAACTTATGAAGGAATATTTTTAGGAATAAATCATGCATAATAATAGAAGGATCACAGGTTCAATATCAAAAATAGAAGAACTTGTAGACATAGAGCATTCATTTCAAGAGTACACATACCCCAAACCCAATTTTTCATTATATAGAAGAAATAAAAGTGTAGAGAAATGGACAAGTAGAAGATGGTTTAAGTAACGTATAGATAAATTTGGTAAACTTAGCTTAGAAAATAATAAATAAATTAACAATAAGAAGTTAGAAGAGGATGGATTCATTTTCAACACTAGTTTTAAGACACCCATAAAAACTAGTACTCTTAAGTCTATAATAATAGTAACCATACACAAAAGTCCATAGTAGTAGTTACTAGTGCACAAATTCCCATAATATCATTTAAAAGTGCTCCAAGCATCTCATTTAATGTAGGAATGTTTATTACTTTGACTCTTTATGATGGGTCTTCTATCCCTGAATAATATTTATTAACATGTGATATGAAATGTTAGGTTAAGGGTGTAACCTTTGAAGATGTAAATAAGTGATAACTCAAAACAACCTTAACATGACAAGCTATGGAGTTCATTTTTAAAAGGGATGTTAATTCCTTATATATTAAACATGTTAAGGATACATTAATCATAGAATTTAAGTTGAAGTAGTGCTTGAGTTAGATCATTCGGGATCTAAAGGGGATTCAACAATGAAGTAGAGAATTAGTATGGGACTATGATCATAAATTCTTAGACATGATGAATAATATTGATTTTATCATGGAATAAAAGGACAAGGTTGATTGATTTTTATAATGGATGTGATCAAGAATTATATTTTTTATTGGATGGTCAAAGTTTTTTACTAAGGTTGATTCTCGAGTAGCTTCACTTTGGGTTGAATATATTGAAGATTATGGAGATGCTCCATCGGCTAGTTCTAAGATTGAGATGAAGATGATTTTATTAGAAGGATGCATGAGATTCATGAGAGCAATAAGCCTACAGAAGGTTTATGGTGTATTAAGTGTGGTAAGGAGGGTCATCATAGGAATGATTATCCTAAAATCAAAACTAAATTATATGATATATGCAAAGTAATAGGACATATAAATTCAAAGTGCCATTTAATAGAACAGTATTTTCAAAAACCACATAACTTATATCATATTTTTTTAAAGTTGACTAACCAAAATGAGGTAATGTATCATTCCCTATAGGAACTAAAGTATGACATCATTAAGAATGTCTTTGCACTCATAGTGCATTAGTTACCTACTGTGAAGCAGGGAATCAAATGCCCAAAGATGGAGATCACTTGAGAAATACAAGGTGTTATGGGGTGGATGCCTTCATCACCTCAATATAAACCCCAGGGTGTGGTTGGATGGACATTATACTCTCTATATTATTATTATAATTCCTTATGTAACACTACAAGTCTTCAACATCAACAATAAAATTGGACTCCAATGTCACTTTAGTGGCAGTATGGTGGATATTATGCACAGTAACGATAGTAAGGGGGATTTGATAGACAAAAATTGTAAGGTTGGTATTTTCAATAACATTGAGGAGGATAAAGATGAATATATCATGGAGGATATCAATGAGGTCAAAATAATGACAAGTAACAAGCACATCAACTGATCCAGTTTCATTTGTGTTGTGAGTATAACCACTTCACATGAAATTGTTCAATTAATCCTAAAAAAAATGTATTACATATATTGTAGAGTTTTAATGAAAAATCATATTGAATATTTCTAGTGTTATATAAATAAATAGAATCAAATCACATTTGAAATGTAAATATGATAAATGCACAACCAAATGAAAATGCATTCATGCAAGTTGTCATGAGGCAAAAACATAAAGAGCAAACATTACCACCATTAGAAATTCCTCTAGAAAAAAGAGTCACGAAGGTTAAAAATATTAGTATCTTGATCCTACAATAGAAAAAAGATTGATGTATCAAATAACACAAGTCCTACAAAACATACAACAATAGAATGCATCAAAGGGTGACCCTACAACTATTAATGCACAAATGTATGGATAGATTGTGTGCATAATGTGATAGGAAGTAGTAATGACTATGTTAATATATTTAATAAAACTCTAGATAACTTTGTGAAACAAATATATTTCACATATTATCATAAATATTTTATATAATCTTCTTGAGTGCGCATAATGAGGAAAATGGCATATCGATAGGCAGTTTGGTATGTCAAAACTAAAAATCCTTGCGATGTCATCTCTCAAATGGACATTGAAATCACAAGGTTTGAGGTACCGAATGTTGTGTTTGACTTTAGAATTAAAATAAACATGATACCAAGATCTACATTAGATTATATTGGTCAATCATCCCTGAGTTACATTCCATCTAATCTCAGTCTCATAAATTATGGAAGAGTAGAACCAATTGGATGAAATGAATATGTATAAATAAATGTTACTAACATGAGATTGTGAGAATAATTTTAAGTAATTTATATAAAAATAGATTAGACCCATTATTCTGCTTTTTGGCAAGAAATAGGCATATGGTGGATAAATGATTATCAATATAGTGTAAAACCATTTAGATGTGCATCAAGGGGATAAGATAATTGTGATACCCTTGAAAAAGTCTTAATATAATCGACATATCATCCCTTAATAACTAGAATCACCTTATGTTTGTGTGGGCAATAGTTGGTTCAAGGTTAATGCAAATAGAAAAAAGAATGTTCTATAAGATGGTGAATATCAATTTCCTAATACACAGATAGAGCATAAAAAATAGTTATCTTCAATTGAAAACCTTATGTATAAGAAAGTTATAAAAAAATCACTAGCACTACAATTTTATATCAAATAATATAGGTTGACATCAATGTGATCTATAACTAGATTAGAGGTATTTTTCCTTATAATTTAGGTGTGACTACTATGGATTATACACATCATATTCTAAAGGTGTATTAACTTTAGAGTTAGCATATTTAATAAGTATATTGACTCATATACAGATATGGTGAAGTGGGCCTGATCAGCTCATGAGGTGCACCCCTATGAATGGTATTCACCATTAAACATCAACTACCAAAATTTTTTGCAACTAAGGATCTCAATAAATTTATCTTTCCATAGGATTAGCATTTACCTAATGGAGATTAGAGAGTCAGTGAACTCAATTATGCATTAAAGATAACTATTATGGCATGGTGGACAATTCATAGTGAACTCAATTATGCATTAAAGAGAACTATTTTTGATAATGAAAAAAGGTAGATTGGGTTAGTCTTATTATTATACATCCTAAAATGTTAGGGGAGATGAGGGTATGTGGAGATTATCATTCGATGAATAATAATTACATCAATGATCCATTTCTATTACCTTTCACTAATGAGGTTCTAGAATTAGTTGTATGACATGAAGTATATTATTTTATTGATGGATTCAGTGGCTATCATCAAATTCTAATCACAGAAAAGCATCACACCAACATAACATTTTTTATTGAGTGAGTATATTTTGCATATAACGTAATGTCATTTGGTCTAAATAATACCCCATCTATATTTTATATGGCTATAATAATTAATTTTAAATAATTTATTGATGAATTTATAGAATTTTATCTATATTATTGGGTTGTATTTTCCTTGTTCCAAAATCACGTGTCCAAATTATAGTTAATGTTAGAATAGTAAATAGCTTTGTGCTTTGTTTTAAACATAAAAAAATTCTTATTTTTCACACCATTTAGTGTTCTACTGGGCCATGTAGTTTGTAGGGAAGGCATTATGATTGATCAAGCCAAAATTGTAGTTATAGTAGGAATGCCACCTCTAAATAGTTTACAGAAGTGCAAACATTTTTGGGTCATAAAAGATATTACACAATGTTTATTAAAGGATGTAAAATAATGTTAATGCCCTTGGATAATTTTTTACACAAGGATACGAGGTCTTAATGGTCACAAAAATGTCAAAAAGAATTTGTTTAATTAAATAAAAGGTTAGTAAAAACAACCAAACCGGTATTCCTCAAATTGACTAATCCATTTCATGTTCACATTCATGTATTATGGTGGGTGTTGTATTAGCACAGCGACGACATGGTGGATTGGACCATCATATCCACTTTGTATGCAAGAAACTCTTAGATGCAAATAAAACTTACACTATAACATAATGGGAAGTTTTATATATGGCATTCACATTATAAAATCTTAGGCATTATCTTATTATAATGTCCTTTGAATTATTTACTAATCATCAGGCCATGTGCTACTTCATTAAGAAACTTATGATGGGTGGAAGGATATCTTAGTGGTTAATGTTATTTCAATAATTTTAGTTTAAGATAAGTGTTAAACTAGGAAAAGAGAATATAGGACCTAGACATTTGAGTAAGATAAGAAATGGGAAAGAACCTGAAGAGTTTCAAGATGAATCACTAGATGCACACCTATTTAGACTCTTAAAGATCCCTAAGAAAATATAGGATATATACAAATTTATATAACATGAAATATTTATAGCATGTTATATGGAGCAATAAAAAACATAACCAATAAAATTATATATTTTATATATAGTCATAAATGAATATTTATATAAGATGGGTAAATATGAGGACTTGCATAGAGTAGATTTGGAGCATGAATGATCCCAACTTATTGAAGAGGCACATCAAGGAATCATAGGAGGGAGTTTATAAATATAATCCACTAAAAGGAAGGCATTGCAAAGTGCTCTAAGGTGGTCTCCTTTATTTTAATATGCACATAGGGTTGAAAAATACTGTGATGTTTACCAAAGTATGGGCATACCAAACTAGAGGAATGAGATGACTTTAAACCCAATGCTCACAATAAAACCTTTTGAATAATGGAGTATTGAATTTTTGGGACCCATATGCCCAGCAAGCAAGTGCAGTCATACAAGGTATGGCATTATGACCATGAACTACTTTATAAAATGGGTTGAAGCTATTATGACACTAAGTTATAGTGTGAAGGATACATCCAAATTTTTGTATGAAAATATCATTACCATATTTATATGTCCAATAAAATTAGTTAGTGATAGGGAAACCCACATTCTGAATAATACAATCAAAACTCTCACATAATGTTTTTGTGATATCACACCATAAAAGTATTGTGCATCACTCAAAGGCAAATGGACAAGTTGAGGCTTAGAATAAAATTATGGGAAAAATGTCAACAAAAATATACAATGTGAAATGGGATAATTGGGAATACAAAATTCTTGTGATCCCTTGGGCATACATAACAAACTAAAACTATGCAATAGGCTTTACCCTATTTCAATTGGTCTATGAACTTGAGGCGATGATGCCTATGGAATATATAATCCATAGCCTGCATACTGCTATGATAATGAGACTTGGGGAACAAGATTATCTATATATAAGGTTGGCAGATTCAACTAAAATGGAATAAATTATATAAAGGGTGTAGTGGACATAAGAAATTAACAATCTTAGTCACAAATCATGGCATGATCACACCCTACAATATAAATAATTTTATCCATAGCATGCAGTCTTATTATATGATACTAGATTTAGAGAACTTTTAGCTAAGTTACATATTCTTTGGAAAGGAATATATATAATTCATGATGTTTCACAATAGAGAAAAATTGTTCTAAAATATCTTCATACAACTTTTTTTAGGATGTGTCAATCATTTTAGGCTTAAAATTTACTATCAATAATCTTTTCCATTCATCACAATAATTATGAAAGGCTGCTGAGCAACACCATGTAATTGAGGGTTTTTATTTAAAACTTTATTTTTGTGTTTTGTTTCAAGTTTTTGTGTGTTTTTATATTGAAATTTATATATATTAGAACATCAAAACTAAAGTTGTTAACTTAAAGTTGCAGAGTGCAATCTAAGAATAATTTTGGCTTGAGAGAAGATAGTTAGTAACATATACATGGGGTTCATTATTTGGGTATGGGAATGGGTAAATAACAATCTAGGTATGGAAATAACATGTTCATTGGTCCTAAAAAATAATTAATGATGATGTGGTTGAAATATAGAATTTTTCATAAATCATATTCTATGTTAGGATGGTAGGATATACAATAAAGGAAATTTTATAGATGAAGAGATGATGAATTCCATAAAATAGAAACCAAATGATGGATAAAAGTTTTTAGATGTATAATGATAACCATGAAATTGATAATAATTGGTTGACCTAAAATTTGGAGTTAAAATCATGCACAACCAACTCAACACATTTATAACTATTAGTCTGATGGATTTATGTGTCAAACACTATATAAAAAGGGGCATGAAGAACACAAAAACATTACATACTCCTATAAATAAGATAATTATGTGATTTACATATATATTATCTACTTGCACACATATTTATAATTAATGATGAGTCAACTGGATAATTTTTTCACTCTTGTCTACAACATCAAAAATGGATCACACCTAAATGTTGATTCCACTCATTAATGTGTATAAGGAATAAATAGGGATTGGCCTTAGACTCAAGAAAATTAGATATCATGATCAAGATCCTTTTGATTTTATCAATGTTATATAATCTAATCTATTTAGTATTGACCAACAATAAACAACACAAACAAGAGCTCTAGGAATTCCACATCCTTTATGAGGATGTGATATTGAATAATTTATCAAGCTATTTACTTTTAATAAATTAGATGAGGTAATGCTTACTTTTTTGAGTATATATAATGTGTGTGCCATTCATATTTATCAATATGTTACAATATCAATCAACACTACAACAATGGCAAGAGAAATAGGTCATAGTTTGGGGTAAATCCCTTTTGTATTTAAAATCTAAGTTTATACCCATCCATTCAAACACAAAGGAAAAATATGAAACGATATGAAGTGGAATCTACATTAATTATATGAAAGCTAGTTTTATATTCATTCTCTTTGAATGAATCACCAAATGTTTTTGGTATATAACCAAAGTTTAAAGTAGGCAATCAATGGCATTGTGGACATTACATATTGCATGATATGCATGCATTATAATTTTAATTTCCCCAAGTTTTTGGATTCATAATTGATAACAAACATTGATAAGGTTATTTCTAGCACATCATAGACATTCCAATATCAATTTTTAGTCATGTTTCTCTATTTTAAATAGAAATCATCAGAGGGAACCATGAACCCATTTAAATATTTTTGGCCTGACACTACATTTTCAAAGATTAATTGGATAAATATAGGTAAATATTATGAGAAATTGGGAAGATTCAATGTATGGTGGATTGACATCAAATCCATGGTCATTTCACACCATAGGGTACATGTTATCACCAAATATTTCAACCTAGACTTGGTTTTTCAAGCCTAATCTAAGATTTGGGTAACATTGGAATAATTCTAGGTGTGTGGGTTTCCTATGGTAGAGGTAGACATCTAGGTTTAACGGCTAGCTCCCTAGATTGATCCTTGAATGATTATCACCTAAATTAATTATATACTTGGATGAAAAGGGGGTATAAATGACATGAAGTAAAATAATCTAAAGAGGTGATATACCATAAGGATATCCACTATAATACCACACCATTTCACTAAGAGACATGACTCACAACACTAGACTTAGAATCCTAAATTGCTCTAACATTAGTATTTCAAATATGGAGGTGATATGCATGGAAATACTCAAGGTAAGTAAACTAGAGGTCATATTGAAGAAACCAAGGCTACTTTTACACTTTAAGATATTTAAAAACACTAGATACATGTCATATGACCTGTTAGAGTAAGGACACCATGCACCAAACAAGAAAAGAGAAAGAGAAAAAAAGGATAGACACTAATCACTTGACCTCAACTATACATAACCTCACACACTTAGACAATAAATTCATGAACTCAAAACTAGATTATAATTATTATTTCAAAGGAAAAGTAAAATATCAAACTAGTAAGGCTTCAACACACCAGGTGTGGAACTAGTATACAAGATCCAAAATAGCTTTCATTTATATAATGTGTGAGAGGAGAGAGAGAAAATAAGTTCAAGGGTCACAATGCCATATGTCAAGGAATTATAACTAGTTAAATTATAGGATAATGAGGTGACGAATAGATATCTTAAAGGTATTCTTGGACAAGTGTCCATATGAGGCATAAAACTCTCCAAAACTAGCATAGGGGTCTTCAATTGCCTTCTTGTAAACTACCTTCATGATGAGGTATATTTTAAATATTCAAAACTTGACTAGTGAGATTTGAAACATATGAACTATCTTAGTGGGGTTATAAATGACAAAATATTCATCATATGCATCCCTAACTTCTATCCATCTTCTAGACACTTGTATTCACTATCTATAGTCATTCATTAGCCCTCTTAGCCTCATTATTCACATTTGTCATCAAGGTGAACTTCATTTGATCAATAAAATTGATGGAATAGATGTTAGGACACCTATATAAGACCCTTATGCTTTTTTTCCAAGAGTAAAACTGTAAAAAAATCCCTAACTGGACTTCTCATCTTCTCACTTGGAAGTCACTCTCCATTTCCACTATCTACCAAAGACTGTCTGAGATGAATGGGTTAGTAAAGATATTTATGCACTTTTTTGAGGTGATAGAAGTAAATATGGGGTTAATAAAATTCCTATTGACCTCCCTAAATGATTCTCATTCTTAAAATCTCCCTTGCACCTGTGAAACAATCATAAACCTAAAAAACCTTGTTTTGTACCCTATCTATACAAGTAGGGTACAAACCAATTGGATGGGAAGGGGCCTGAGTGAGTCTTCAACAAGTTACAAACAATTTCCAATCAAAAATACCCCTTTTAGTGCATCTTCATCAGTTTCTTCTTGATTGATTCAAAGGTAGGGTTTTAGGAGGTTTTTAGCAATTTTGGACTATTATGGTTCAGTCATAAAATTCTGACATCTAAATTCCAAGAAACATACAAAAATATCAAGTATAAAAACCTAATAAACTAACCCTATATCCTTGGGGAACCATGCTTGGTGTTTGTGTAGGTGTGAGCTCTTGAAGATAGCATATTGATCTTTAGAACACATTCTACATACTCCAGTGATGATTTCAATCGAAATTGACCATTCTATATGTTTTTATACAATCCAGTGGTTATAAATCATATTATACTTATTATCACTTGGATTTTAACCCTTTGATGATATTTATCAGAACTCCTCATCCAAATGGCATAATTTAAAATCCTCTAAGCTATGGGTAGCCTAAGAATGAGGTGAATCTCTAGATAGGGCTATCTCCCTTATTGTATCAATTTTAGATCACTACGACACCCATGCTTATGAGGAAAAGGGAGAGAAAAATAAAATTAAACTATCTTAAAGGTAATGATACACCAAATTTATTGATGACTACCAACCAAATGCATGTCACACATGAGACCAAGAGAATAACTATGCATACACTTCTCTAATCTGAATCTTCTCACATCACTATTTCATTATGAGGTTGTGATGAATGTTTAGGCTTGAAGGAATAAATAAGAGGCCTATAATGTCATTATTTTAATAGACTAACTCACTCAACCTTAACACTTCACATGACCTACAAGAAGAAGCTTTCAAGCTATAAATAGGTGAGAGAATGAGATAAAAATGTTAAGGAAACAATAATAATTACTAAGTAAGATTAATAATTCAAGTGAACACACTATAAATGGTAATATAAGAGGTAAAATAAGTAGTATTTATTGATCCTATGGTATGCAAATGATCAGGGCTTTACCATACTCAGGTGGAGCATATGTTATAAAGGCCAAAATGGCTAGTTCTTATTGAACTTGAGAGAGAGAAGAGAAGAAAGAAGTCCAAAGGTCACAAGGATAAGTGGTAATATGATAAAATGGATTAAATTTATATGGGGAGAGAATGTGAAACTGATCATTAAAATTCAAAATAAACAAGTGGCAATTAAAGGCATGAAACTCTTGAAATGTGGCATGAAATTCCCTTTGTTGGCTCAGAAAATTACCTTCATTATTCACCCATGTTGGAACATCCAAAAATTTAATATGGATATATCTCATGATTTTACTAGGAGGAAATGGTTTTATATATTTTTCTCTATGCATTGGTTTAATTTCTAATCACCTATATTCCTCTAAAAGTGATTCATCATTGCCTACAATCAAAGAAACTCTTCCTTCACACACCTCTCACACTTGGCCTCAAAATTGGCTTAAATTTTCCATAAAAATACATTAAATTGAGTGGATGACACTTGGAAATACTATCCATGGCCTTATAATTCTTAGGTATACCTTAAAATTCCATCCACTTAAAGTTCTCACACTTCTCACTATCATGCTTACTATGCCAACTTAGACTAGCTAAGATAAGAACTCTAGTAGTCACACTTAGGAGTTATTTTGAAGAATTAAATGGACATCATGAGTTATATTAAGTGTAAATATTCCTTCCATAATTTATTTCATCTCTTTAAACCTCCTATGACCTGCACAATGCACAAAATTGTCAAAAATACCCTATTTTGTACTCTATTTGTACAATTTTGTATAGTCGAAAAGGATGGGGAGTAGAATGAGAGAGTCATATGCAAGGTTAAATTAATTTAATTGTAATTTTTATCCATCTGGATTCATATCCTTCACTTTTTACCAATCGGGTCCTTATCTAGGGTTTGCAAGGGTTTTGAGTCATTTAAGCCCTTAAGGATTGTTCATGACGATTGGACGTTGAAATTGGAAAAAAATTACACTAGAGTACATTTAAATACCTACATAAACCTACCCAAACTCCTTATATTCCCATGCATAACCTCCAATAATATTTGAGCCTCTAAAGTTTCTTACTCGAGCCCTTCGTCCCATTTACATAGGCCTAATGTTGTCTTTAAGCCAAAAGATGGATTCCTTGTGCTTCCTCTACAAGGTGAAGGATTGGAAAAAAATTAAATAAACCCAAAAAAATTTAAAAATACATTTTTATTCTTACCTAAGGTTAAAATTTAAATTGACCTCCCATTTGGATTCTAGGCCTAACCATGCCTAATAGGCTTGCTTGCATACTTGAGGTTCTAAAGCACCCTATTGAGTTTCATCCTTATGTGAGATGTTTTTCATATTTTATTGGGTGTGTTTAAAATCCAAACACATATTTTCATGGTCTAATAAACTCCTATTTCATTAATTTATCACATTTTCTAAAAAATTTAGGGTTTATGCACAAAGGGAGTACCCTCTGTTTGAGAAAAAATAGAGGGCACTTCCCCTATTTTATTAAAACAACTAATAGTTTAATGAGATTATATAGGTTATAAATAATTTTAAAAT
>JARHVA010000548.1:4552500-4710000 GCA_037957365.1 Torreya grandis | reverse complement strand
GAGCTATATTTTCTTCAAGCAAGAGTTTTAAAATATTCTCAACCAAATGATTCTCTTTACATTCCCATAACATAGGTCCATTAAATAAAATGGTTATGGAGTGAGGACAATATGAACTAGTTGGTGGAGGTGGCACATAAAACTCAACATCAGATTGAGAATGAATTGCAGGGGATCCTTTTGGGATTTCTTAAGGAAGGGGAGGCAAACCTTGGGCTAAAATAGCTTGGTTTTCTTCCTTGAATTTGATAATCACTTCATTGACATCTGATTCATCTTGAGAACTCTCTTGAGGAATGTTATATGGGGTGTGTTTAGACATAGGATCTTCTTTCGGCTCTAAACCTTCCATCACACCTTGACTCAACAATTTCATTCTTAACTCTAACTCTTCAATTTGCTTGGATAGGTTCTATTTTAAAATTCTCAATTAAAGTTGGTAGGCATCTTCATGATGATTATTATAAGAGGGCTGATATGGGAAACAATTGGTCTCTTAAGGAAGGTTGGGAGGGGCTTACATAGGATCAAACTCTTTCTCAACTTCACACTCTTTATCTAGGCTTTTATCCCCTTTCTTTTCCCATGATTCCACTATCTTATTCCAGCTTAGGATGTTAAGATTAGGAGTATCTTATTGAGGTAGTGATGCAATTTTAGGAGTGGATGAAGTGTTCAAGAAACTTGGGGTCTCTTTAGGCTTGGATTCTCTACCTTGTCTCCAATTTGGGATTTCATATCTAGAGGTCTCTTCTTGAGGTGGTGATGGAATGGGAGAGGGTAATGATGGCTTATATTATACTCCATTTATTTATAATATGGTCTAATTTATTTTCTTATTGAATAACTCAATATGCCTATCATGGTTTACTTCAAAAATAATGTTTGTCTTTCTAACTCTCTTCCAAGCAATTTCGAAAAAGATGAATTTGATAAGCTTGATTAAGATCATGAGTATGGGTCAAGTAGAATTGATAAAAATATTGGGGAGGTGGATATGAGGGATCATAGACTTGGTGATTTTGTTCCTCATGAATTCTAATCTTATCTTCTAAGGATGAAAATAGGTCACTCACATCTAACATCTCACTTGTGAGCCTTTGCCAAATTTCTCTCTCAATAGTTGCCAACTCTCTTTTAACCAACTCTAATGCATCTCTCATGTTATGAATGAGATTAATAGAAATATATTGACCATGTACCCTTTGTGTTTTAATATTTATCATGTACCTCTCATATTTAAAGAGGGTTTGCTTGAAAATGTAAATGGATTAATTTGAGAAGTGACTAGATTGACTAAGAGGAGCAAGATATTGAGAAGGCTAGTTGTAGGGTTGATATAACTCATAAAAATTATGATAAGGATAATTTTGGAGTTGATAGGGATCATAATAAGGCTGATATGGAATGCCATAGGCTTGGGATGCCTCATTAACTTGTGTAAATTAATACTCAACACCAAAACTTGCCATAGGACTTCATTAGGCAACATGAATATAAGGAATGATTATAAATAGTATTTAAAAGTAATACCTATGTTTCTTGATCAGTTGATGTAATCTTGGAGTTTCCATTATTGTTTAGATAGATGTCTCCAAAGGCTGACATGCTGAAAGACAACACCAAAAAACTTTAAACTTCAAAAAACTTCCAACTTCTTGGATTAAGTGTCCCATCGAGTGTGTCAAAAATTGTTGTCACTTGGATTTTCACCTTTTGAAGAGATGTCTCAGATCTACTCCTCCAATTGGCACAATTGAAACACCTCTAGGCTATGGGTAGCTTAAGAATGATGTGAATATTTAGATAGGACTAGCTCCCTTGATGTACAACTTTTAGATCACTAATACACATATGCTTGAAAGGAAAAGGGAAAAAAAACTAAAAGTAAACTATCCTAATGGTGGTGAAACACCAAATTTATTGATAATTACCAACCAAATTCATGCGCCACATGAGACTAAGACACTAACTATGCATATAGTTCTCTAATCTAAATATTATCACATCGGTATTTCATTATGTGGTTATGATGAATGTTTAGGCTAGGAGGACTAAACAAGAGGACTAGAATGGAAATATTTGAATAGAATAACTCACTCAACCTTAAAACTTCATATAACACTTCACATGACCTATAAGAAGAAGCTTTCAAGCTCTAAATAAGTGAGAGAAGGAGACAATAATGCTAAGGAAACAACAATAATCACTAAGTAATATTAATAATTCAAGTGAACACACTATGAATAGTAATAAAAGAGGTAAAATAATTATTCTTTACTGATCCTATGATATGAAAATGATCAAATCTTTGCCATACTCAGGTGGAACATAGTTTACAAAGGCCAAAATGGATAGTTCTTATAGAACTTGAGAGAGAGAAGAGAAGAAAGAAGTCCAAAGGTCACAAGGAAAAGTTTCAATATAATAAAAGGGGTTACATGAACTTGAGAAGATAATGTGAAATTGATCATGAAAATTCAGGAGAGACAAGTGGCTATTTTAGGCATGAAACTCTTGAAATGTGGCATGAAATTCCCTTTGTTGGCTCAAAAAATTGCCTTCATCATTCACCAATGTTGGAACATCCAAAAATTTAATAGACATAGATCTCATGATTGGACTGAGAGAGAAGGGATTTAGCCATGTTTTTCCATGCATTGGTTTTTTTTATAATCACTTAGATTCCTCTAAAAGTGATCCATCACTGCCTACAATGAAAGAAACTCTTCCTTCACACACCTCTCACACTTGGCCTCAATATTGGCTTCAATTTTTCATAAAAATACATGAAATAGAGTGGATGATACTTGGAAAAACTATCCATAGCCTTACACTTCTCATGTATATCTTAAAAGGCCATCCACTTAAAGTTCTCACACTTCTCACTATCATGCTCATTATGCCAGCTTAGACTCACTAAGATTAGATCTCTAGTAGGAACACTTAAGAGTTTTTTTAAATAATTTAATGGACATGGCGAGTTATCTTAAGTCTCAATCTTCCTTCCAAATTTTATTTCATCTCTTGAAACCTCCTAGAACCTAAACAATGCATAAAACTATCAAAAATACCATATTTTGTACTCTATTTGTATAATTTTGTATAGTACAAAGGGATGAGGAGTATCATAAGAGATTCATCTAAAATTTTAAAGTAATATCATGGTCATTATAGTCCCTTTTGATACATCTCCTTCCTTTTTTTCCCAATTGCGTCTTTATCCGGGGTTTGTAATGGTTTTGAGTCATTTAAGCCCTTAAGGATTGTTCATGAATATTAGACATTGAAATTTCCAAAAAATTACACTAAATAAAATTTAAATACCTCCATAAATTTACCCAAATTAATTATATTCCCATGCACAACCTCCAAAAATATGTGGGCCTCTAAAGTTTCTTACTCGAGCCCTTCTTCCCATTTACACAGGCTTAATGTTGTCTTTAAGCCAAAAGATTGATTCCTTCTGCTTCCTCTACAAGGTGAAGGATTGTAAAAATATTAAATAACCATAAAAACATGCCACAATATTTTTTAATCCTTACATAAGGATATAATTTAAATTGACCTCACATTTGGATGCTAGGCCTAACTAAGCCTAACAGGCCTGCTTGCATACTTGAGGGTCTAGACAACTGTATTGAGTTTCATCCTTTTGTGAGATGTTTTTCATATTTAATTGTGTGTTTTTAAACAAAAAAAACCTCTTTTAAAGGTCTAATCAACTCTTGGTTCATTCCTTTATCACGTTTTCTCAGAAATATGGGATTTATGCTTAAAGAGAGTGCCCTCTAATTGAGATAAAATAGAGAACAATTCCCCTATTTGCTCAAACCAACTCATCATTAGAGGATATTATATAGGTTTTAAGTACCTTATACATATAAATTAATACCTTTTTAAATTTTTTATACCTTATAACTCCCTCAAATTTCAAGACAGACTATGCAAAAGGGTATTATGTGCAACATTTTAAGATGTGGATTGTATATTGCTTGATGTGAGTCGATTATATACATGATTTTCATATTAAAGATCCTATTAAATATTTTTTGATAATTATGGATGTATATATAATCCATTCATCACACTATACTTTCATTTACCCCTTCATATACCTTGAACTCTCAAGATTGAGTTCTATCTCTTGATTGTGTTTTGTGTCTTAGAAGGGCACTTGTAAGTGGCCATGCTTGTTTGGTCTTGAGTATAGTTTTTATAAACTTCCCTATAATCCTTAGGATATTTTAATACTTTTTTTAATCCATTTATCTCATCTTATCTAGTATATACCACATCAAACACCTAATCCCTTGGCTCTCTACCCCTTACAGTCAGCTATAACTAATTATGCAGGGTCCTGTAGGTGTAACTATATGATTTAGGCCTAAATTTGATATCCCACTTGAAGTTATAAACACCATAATATAACTTAAAATTTTCATTTTATTATTATATTGAGGTCTATTATCAAGGTTATCAATCCCATTACTTCATGGTAATCCTTTAACTAGCCTATAAATACACATTTTGTGATGTAAAGCAAACCTCTAGGTGTGTATAGAGTCTAAAACACAGTACACCATCCTATTTAAATGAAACTTAGGTCATGAATTATCTATTAAACCATATAAAATAATTCACACCTAGTGGCAAGGTCCAATATTACAACCTGGGTTGAAAATATCCCTTTATAGCTCAGATCATGTAGATGGTAGTGAAGGAATTTAGTGTTCAAATGGCAACTTTGAGGAGCTCAACTACTATCTTCCATTAGTCATATGTCCTCTATATTTTTAAAAGTTTCCTTCCTATGATAGGGATATATAATTAGTATATCTATATTGTTCAAGACACCTGTTAACCCTGCCATATGACCTCAACATAATGTTTAGGTGCTCTATTTTCCTATTTTAGGGAAAAGGTCCCTGAATAGAGTCATTATTTTGTTTCATGGTTATTCATAGTTTTAATACAAACCTATCCATCCAAATAAGGTTTAAAATATCTCTAAAACACATTATTACCTTAATAAATATTCCATCTCATGATTCAACCTTTTAGAATGGATCTTTGGCTCTCTATGGTACCACTTGTAGGTGGAGATTTCCTAATGTATAAGCAGTGAGTAGAAGTGTGGATAACGTGCATTGTATTTGGCCTTGAATGATTTCTAGGATTATATCCATACCTAAAAATTCACTCTTCACACTCCAAAGGATATTAAATAGGTTTCAATACATTCTTTTCAATGTGACTTCCTCTATGAGGGCACCTGTAGGTGCATTTTCTCTATTGTATGACTGTGTGGGTGACTGTGTTGACTATCATAGTCACTATTCAAAAATTGAAATTATTTATTGATTTATCATACCATTATAATGAGTGAAAATTTTTATGACCTCTACCACAACTACATATATGTGTCTTAGAGCTTTGTACAACTCACTTAGTTGACCGTGTATGGCAGTCATATGGCAACTGACTGTATGGCACTTATGACTGCATCCTCATGGAGTATTGATTTTTAGATGATATTTAAATGTTATGAAAACAATAATTACTATTGAAACATTATAATAAAACTATCATCACCTTTATAAACCATTGTCAAAGCATGGAAACCTAAAAATTGTATAAACATGCATGTCATCCTTAATGAGAGAAATATGCAAACATGAGATGATTTACTTATCAAAACACCTTGAATAACTAAAAAATAATGGATATAATTATGTGAATATGTCCATTTCCTATGTATTAAATCTCAATAAATGGATTTTATGAACTTCTCCAAACCAAAGTAAAACCTATAGGGTGTAGGAAACTATGTGTAGAAAACCACAATCAACTTGTTAGAGATGACTCATAAAGCATGGTTGAAAAATACTTGAACACGGTTTTTTAAAATTAATCTCTCAAATTTAACTATAATATCCCAAATTCTTTTTACTTGGAAGTTCTCCAACTATTTGCAGCAAGTATAAACATGTTGACTACTTCTGTGTGTCTAAAAGGGTGGAGAAGGTTCAGAATGGTTATCTCAAAATTGGAACTTTAAATGTATTTGAAGAATTTAAATAAGTTTTAATAATCCTAAGATTCATATCACAACCTTATCCCTTGTGTCACACTCCCTTATGGGCCGTACAAGTGCCAAACTCTTCCTTTTTTCAAGAAAATTGCTCTTTCTTATGAAGAACCTACCACTTTTTAGTTAGAAATAATTACTTAAGACTCATTAGGACACATGAGGCATGGAATAACCATTTTAAACCTTTAATTTATGTAATTATGTCATAAAACTCATTTAATTCTCTATATTGATCCCCAAAATGACTCTAAAAGACATAAGGATTAAAATTACTAATAACCAAAGCTAGTATGACATGGAATGACATCAAAAGACTTATAATATACCCTATGAAAAAATATTAGAACCCTAAAAACACATAAATAAAATTTTTGTACGTATAGGGATCCAAATTTGACCTGTAGGGTCAAATTTGGTTAACAATACTTCCACTTGAAGCTTCCAAGTGAACTTGAATGGTCATATGGTCCTATAAAAGGAAACTAAACCCCTATAGGTCTTAGGTCTAGTTTTAGGCATATTAGGCTTGAATATGTTTCAATTGTTTATGACCACCACTGAGTAATCATCATAACTAAAACTCTCTCCCCACCTTTATTCCTTCTAAAACCAACTTTAGGGAGCATTCTACAATGTTTTAAGACTTCCTAGTACACTCTCTTACCATTTTTACACCAAACCTATATGGTATTCCTAACTTGGAGTGACCTCTATCTAAATTAAAAAAGAGGGAATATCCACTATTTTTATTTCCAATCCAAGGCTATTATAGTTATAAATAGGTCTTAAAGACTCTCTCTACAAAATTTTAGAGCTGGATCACATTTCTAGGGTCCTTAATCTTCACAAACTTTAAATCAGACCCATATAACCATGTATTGTCTGTAAGTTTTAATCTAAGTATGGATGTAGGTGAGGGCTGAGACTTATTTTCACTCTACCTCTTCTCTCTGATAGTCTTATAGATTTCATATTACCACTATAGAATTGGTTTCCATATGTTCAACACCCAACCTTTCTACCAACTCTCTTAATATACACTTTCCATTTGACAAGGCCTAGTCCAAGAACTATAACAGACTATAGATGTCTATCTTAGTTGAGATTACAGCTTTCTTGTAGCTGATGTTCATGCTTATACATATTTTTCCATGCCTTAGGACTTTATTTAAGTCCTTAAGGTCATCCTACACTTAGAAATGTTTATCTTTGCCCATAGGTCATGTTCTTACTACTACCCAGAATGAGTTTGCCATATGTATTGGTTGTAGGTGGAAATTTAGGGAAAGGAAAGACTCATGTAGGTGATGATATAATATAACCTTGAAGTTCATAATATTTATCTCTTGGAATACCTTATAACTACTCAACCTAGATTTTTTCATTTCATGCTTTGGAACCATAACTTCGTCTCTTACTTGGTCAGTCTTTAGGATTCTTAGGTATGGATGTAGGCCACTCTTAGCCTAGAGAACTCTGTAGGTGGTCATCTATTCTTGAGTATTATATTTCACTTATTTTATTTTCCATGGGATATATTTATTCTATCTTGATACACCTATCTCACTTCTCACCATCATCCATACACTAGGTGCCATTTGTAAATTTCCTCAAGATTAGTTTTGGACTCAGAAACAATGTGTATACTGAGTGTTTATAGTAAACACTTGCTTGGAATAATAATCATCCATCCATCATCCATACTCAACCAAATGACTTATTATTGTTTTTTCATGTGACTTATGGTTATATACTTCCATATAGGAGCCATTAGAATGACCTAGACCTCATATATTATTGGGTGTGGAGCTTGGTTATCTTTTAAGATTAGAGGTTGAACTTCTAATGTTTTTTTTTCAGCTGGGTTCTCAATCCCATTATTTGTATATATGATGGCGATGGGGGTTACAAGGGGGGCTTCAACCCCTTTATGGGGTTTGGGAGGGATGACCCCCCCTGACAAGGGGTTTGGGGGCTACATGCCCCAATGGAGGTTCAAGGCCAATGCCCTTGAAGGAAATTTTTTTAGTAAAATTACCTTGTGAAATTTTAATTTCATAGTCAATTTGGGCCATTGATTATAGGTTTTTAGATCTGATGGTAGAGATTATGTTTAGGTGTTTTTACACCCTAAAAGTGAATTAAGATATGGCTAAGAGGTGACAGAATATTATTGTACACAAAGAGGAGACAAAGAAGGTAGTTAACTATAATAGGTTTTTTTATAGAATTTATTTCTCCCTTGTATTGTTGGAAATAATATAATGGACAAGTTTGGTGGATGTATCCCATCTTGGGTGAACCACATTAAATCTAGTGTCTCCTATTTTATGCATGTTTATGATTATTTTTTGTATGTTTGATTGATTTTTTTCATAGTTTATCTTGTATGTGATTTGGGGATAAATCTATGTTTTATTTTATCCTAACATATATCTCCAACATCATAAGGTATTGTGTGTAGGCCCTCCTTTCAGATAAGTTAAGGTAAGACTTCTCTTTTGCAACTTTATTCAATTATGCACATTGAAGCCAAGTGTTTTATCTCAACTTAGAGTTTGAAGGTGCTCTACCATTTCAATAAACTTTTGTCTAGATCCATGGGTCTCCATTATTTAAGCTTTCCAACTTTTCTCATTGTCATAGGTTTGTGTGACTTTCTCTTCCCTGTATTTCCCCATCTAGGTTCATTGTGAGGAGTGGTTTACTCCACTTACATTAAGATATTTATTTATACTATCATGACTATATGAAAGTCTCAATTTTATTAAAACCTATTATAATTTCTTTTCAACACTATTATACTTTTTTTGTATTGACCTTAGACCCATTTTGAAACTATTTGTAGTGTTAATGGATATAAGACTATGAACAAGGTTGGAACTGTCATCATCCCCTTAGCCATAATCCTCCTCAACACCACCTTTAATGAAATATATGATCAATCATGTTTTTTGAAGTTGGAAACAAGTATGTCACCTTGATTTAAATCCAGCCTCAAGAGAGAGAAATTCTACAATCAATAAAACACTATTTACAACCTGTACCATGCTTTCTACTTCAAGCACAAAGGAGTGATTTTACTATCTCTCATAGACACATGTGACAATATAATTGGAAAACATGTTATAAGGGTGATCATGTCTCCCAAGATCCTGAACATAACTTGAATTACACAAAACCATAAAAACAAAGAAGAAACCTTGAAGTGTTGGTGATGAGTAACCAGAAAAAAGGAGCATACCTTCTTGGAAATGGTTCATAGAGCAAAAACAACCAATCCTCTAAATCCTACCATGTATTTGTAATATAAAATTTATTTTATCATCCACCAAAGGTATTTTACACCTCTTATTGTCTTTACTAGTATAAAACTTGATGACCTATTTGAACTTGCACAAGAGAGTGATAAAGAAGGTAGACTAGTTTCTTCCTTTTTGAGATGTAAAGGCAAATTAAATGTGGAATTTAGTTGTGTGGAGTTGAAGGGACACTGATGAAGCTTCCCACATGTGTCAAAATACTATATAGTTTGTACAACCTTCATAAACTCCTCTTTTGTAAGAGATATTCTTGGTTTCAACATATAAACTTTCCAAATTCAGTTACAGGTCTAAAAAATGACATTCTCTAACGTCATACACATTGAATAAAACTTGGACACACTTTGAAATACTTAAATTCTTATAAAAATTGTACAAGTCCCATAAATGACTCAAAATGACCTTATATGACATAAAATGACACTAAGGACTAAAAATGAATATGATCAAGGCTAAAGACACATTAAATGACCTCATGTGGACTATGGTACACATTTTACCCCCTAATATACCCATATAACAAGTTTTCAACTATAGGGGTTTGACCAAATTTGACTTATGGTCAAATTAGTCAATATGAGGTTATGTAATACTTAGGGCAACATGTGACAATGATAAAACTACTTAATGTTATTCAAATAAAGGTGCATGAGGCACCCAAAGTGACTGCAACCCTACTACACTTTTTCATGACTATGTTGGATGATTAGGAAAAACTTTTGTGCAAGAAATTCATTTATATTAAGTCAATTCAACCTCTATGATTCATACCCATTGGCCATTTTGGCTAACATACCAAGCTTTCCTAATTGCAGTTAATTTTTTTAAGGTCAGGCATGGATGAAATTAGCTAAACAAAGTTTTTGTTGAATGAAATGATCAAATGATTGAATAGATGAACTGATTTGTGGATGGAATAGGTGGTCTTAAGATCACCCTCATCCTATAAATCTTTTGAAACACTTTAAGTTTACTTAAAGTGTAGATTGTCAAATTTTGAAGGAACAGGTCCTCATGATGTTCAAGGTAGTTCAAGGTCTTAGGCAGGTTTGCTCAAGCCCTAGGACCCATTCAAACCTCAAAAATTCAAGCAAAGGGGTCAAGAAGAAGCTTTAAGGGACCAAACCATCACCAAGATGTCACATAGGAATAAGTGTACCAATCCACTTACATAATTTATCTTTGCTTAGGAATCCTTGCGCGACTAGTGGATCATGCATAATTGTATTTCTACATGCCAGGATCATCCTTAGAAATTTTTGGACCTACATGAGATTTTTTTGTTTAATTTAAAAGCTTTCAAAGTTGAACCCATGTAGTGAGATGTTTGTGCTAACGTCAAGTTTAAGCTCAAACAAAGTAATTCCATTTGAGCTTAAAGTTGATGGTCATGAAAATGTTAATGATGGTCAAGTGAACACATTTTAATGTCCCATATATCATCAAATTTAATATCATGAACTAGCCATTAGGTTTCAAACTATGGGTCTTGGTGAGATCAATGTTCCTCACTCAATCTTACATATTGATCCAATGGATTGAGATTGTTCAAGCAATCAGAGAGCATGAGATGTTGACATTTGGCATAAGTGCATAAACTGACAGACTAATAGGATCTTGAGAATCAATGCAAGATTGACAAGTGGTACCAGTAAAGATAGAGTTTATAATTTAAAGGTAAATCAAGGCTTCATGCTTAATCTCTCATCAATATTAGACTAAGCAAGGTAGATTTAAAATGGTCAGTGAATCTCAAGGGTGAATAATTTGAGGACAAGTGTCAAAAGTGCATGGGTTAGGCAAAATATTGATAGCTTGTGAACATCCATACAAAGGCAAATTGACAAAAAAAAATGAGGTTAGTGATTTAATGAGCTGATTCAGATTGTCGACAACCAATGAAGTTAGTGAGTCATGGAGTTAATCCCAATTTTGACTCAAGCTAATGAAAACATAGAAACTAAGCTTAAAGCTCAACCTAGGTTAAACCAAGATAATAGTAAAGACTAGGCATCATCATTAAAGATCCACAAGGATAAAAGTAGGTCTACCAAGCCTAATATAGGTAAAGGGTCAATAGTTTAAATTATTAAGTGAGCTCATGCTTTCAGTAGAGCTCTGACAATTTAAAAATATGGGAAAACCAATTAAGTAGATTGGGTTTTATCTAAATTGGATCAATGTTCAAAATATGTGGTTGGGGTAGATCCATGCATCAATGAAAAGAGCTTGTCATCCTTAGACTCAGCCATGCCCATAACAAATAGCCACTAAAACCAAACTTGGGCATGGATCCCATAAGCACACAAAAGACCCCACCCTAGCAATAGAGGATAATTAAACATAAAAGCTTGGAAAGGCCCATGTGCTAATAGGGATGGCTCCACATAACTTACCTTGACCACACTTGAAAAGAGAATAAATGACTTTAATGCAGGAGCAAGCTCAAGGAAAATGGTGGCTATGGTTTTTCTAAATAGGATTAAGCTCATAAATGGCTTCCCTAGTATAGTTTTCTTATATGTCCCTCATCTTTTCTTCCTATAAATACTTGGCTTGAACCCTTGATTAAAGGACCACTAGGATGGAGATAATGAAGCTCTATCAAAATCACTTTGTAACACTCTTTTGAAGCAATATAAGACATTTCAAAATTCTAGTTGAATGCTAAGTGTACTTTATTGAAGTTTAATGTGTAGAGTGTATGTTTCTATTCATCACCTATGCATTCTTCATGTGCCTTGCTTAAATTCTATTAGTTTCTTATAGGTTATGTGAAGTGTTAGCTAGTGATTTCCCTCTTAAAGTGTCATAAGTCCATAGTGTCTCATATAGACCTATCTCTTCTTGTCCTTCAAGTTGTAAGTCTCTTTGTATCCTTCATACAAAACACTCATGCTTATAACCTTGTAATAGATTTTGACCAGTCCTTGTCTTGATTGGATTTATTAGTATTCATAGAAGTGTCCAAGCTGAAAGTGGATCTTAGAACATTTGATGCATCACCACATTTAGTATATATTTTATTCATTGTATTTATCAACCCTTTCACCCCAATAGTGCAGGGTTAGTAATAGGGACTATATTGTTATATATGAGGGCCTAGCTTCACTAAAAATCCTAGAGGCTTGACCCAGGTTTAGGTAACCCACAGCCTAGGGTCATTCCCATGTTGGACCACATTTGAGAGTAGGAATTAAACAAATCTACTTTCAGCCAGGGTGCAATTTGAGTCCTTAATAGTTTTTAGCACACCCAATGGGATAGTCGAGGAAATGGGTTAAAGAGTTGGTGTCATCTTTGGCTGGAAAGTGTACCAAGAACTCAATAGGAGCACCTTGTGAATCCAAATACCTCTATCTCACAAAAGCTAGCCCCTTACCTACATTCCAAGAAGTACAAGATAATCTACAAGGGGTATCAACTTCCATTTTAGTGAGATCCCAGTACCCTCAATAATAAGGAGAGTAAGAGCATCCTTGTCCCATATAATAAGGCACATTGTAAACCACTTACCTTATAGATCATAGTCTACACCTCTATTTGGAAGGTTCTATTCTAGGTGAAGATTATTTCTCATTCCATTCACAATATTTCCAAGAAATGAAGCTTATGTACCCTTTAATTGGGGGATCCCTCTTAACATTTAGTAAAATGATGACATCCTTTTGACCTATTTGAAGAGTCTATCCTACTTTATAAGAGAAAACTCCGCCAATTATATAGAGCACATTGATGACATTAAAAACCTTTATGTAGTACACCACATTACACAAGATAATGTAGCCATGAGATTACTGGCCACATCATTGAAAGGCAAATCCCTACAATGATATAGAGGTTTAAATCCTACCTAAATCCATACTTGGAATGAGTTTTCTGAGTGCCTATGTAAACATTTTGAGGATAGAAGTGACCATGTATCACTTGTGGAACAACTTACCTCAATCAAAAAGGAACCTCAATAATCTATGGTTGATTTTAACTATAGATTCCAAAAAACTTGGGATGGGATACCTATCATCATTAATCCCAAACCTAATTATGTTTTAATTTACTATTTGAGAGCATTGAATTTAGACAGTGTAATCATGATCCAATCTATGGGTGGAACAACTCTACTTAGGGCTTATGAGATAGCTATAAGATCATAAAATTGTTTAATACAAGCAGGGAAATTCATGCCAAGACACCTCATGTCACTCTTTCATAAAGTTCAACCATCCCCACCTACCATTTCTCCAATTTCCACTCCAAACAACCAAACCCAACTTGATGATGGCCAAGTGGATAAATTTTTAAGGATTGAGAGCTTGATGAAGGCACAAAACAAAAAATTAGTGGCTCTGGAGAGACAACAATAGCACTCATATAGGCCATATTCGTACTAGGGTCCCTTTCAATCCCAATACCATACTCAATCCCATAATAGATCCCCTTACCTATAAATCCAACATATCCAAGGCCAACTTACTCAAGGTAGACATGATAATAGCTATAACCCTACAACTACAAGTAGCTTTAGAGCTTTGGTCCCCACACAAAACAATCTTGTATAAGAAGGTCAATATAAATAAGGGGAATCATCTAATAAGATGGTAATGGTTAAAAATGAAGAGATGTATCAGGACCCTGGTTGGAAAAATATTCCTTTATTCTTAGGCTATGACACCATGTCTCTTCCACCATAAGCCACTCTAATAAACCAAAGTAATGTACCTACCATGACATCATCAAAATCTAAAATTTAACAACAAGGAAACATTGATATACCATCATCTGACACCATGTATATAAACTTTCAATAAGGGGAGCATATGTTTGGCCATGTGGTGGTAATCATGGGGAAGACTAATCAAAGGCCAGATGAATCAATTGTAGCTCATACTAGGTATAAGAGAAGAATGTTCGAGGACAATTTGAAGAAGCCTAAAGCTTCTTCAATGCCTCCATAAATCAATCAACAACCAACCACTTTAGATGTAGTTGCTAAAGTTTTGGAAAGTCAACAAATATCTCAATAACCTTGATAGTAACATAGGTCTCCTTTTGTTCTCCATATCACACAAGTGCCAAATGATGCTTCTACTTCCAAGGTGCAAACCAAAAGTACCAATTTTCCTTTCAATATTATAGATCATATGAAAAGGGCTAATATCACAATGTCTATGTATGATACTCTATCTGTTTTAGGATAGAAAAACATTCTTTATCAAGAACTTGCCAATCCTTTTCATATAAATGATGCCGCTGGAAAGGTAAACATTATTTTTGCAAACACTATCCAGCTTGGTCCTAATCAAGTTTCTAATCAAGTACCTAATCAAATTCAGATTCATAATGTTGTTCATCTTCCCAAAGTTGTCAAGCCCCCTCATTTATATTTGTCAACCATCATAGAAGATTGTTTAGTGCATAATTGTATGATATATTTAGGTGTTTCGACTTTGGTTATGCCTAAATCCATAGGAGATACTCTTGGGATTAAATATATACCCAATGAGAAAGGCATTTTCTAGTTGGATGGTTCTCCCACCAAAATAGTAGGCATAGTGAAATATCCTAAGATCACATTGGCAACATACTCTAATTGTGTCATCACTCAAGATGTAATGGTTATGGATCTACCCCTATATTTTGCCTTCTATCTATCTAGGGACTTTTCTACAAATATTGGGGTTTATTTGTTCACTGACTAGTCATATATGGTTTTTAGGAATAGATATGGGACTAAGGTCACTATTAGGTCCGAACCCATCTCCAGGTTCCATCTGGAGCCTTATATGCCTAACCTTGAAAATGTCAATAGTACCATATTTGAGGAAGATGAAAATGTTAGTGAAAAAGAACCTCATGATCATCTTGAGGGTATTTCAGACTTATATCTGGATAAATGGGTAGTTGACAAACATGGATTTGAGCCCTTTATCAATCTTGAATAAATGGAATTAGGAGTGTATTTTATGTATGAAGAAGGGCCTATAATACCTTCCTTAAATATCACTACTCAAGAAGAAGATGGTTTATGGACCTTATTCTTTAAACAATCAAGGTCAAAAAATGGTAGTGGGGTTGGGGTCATGTTGGTTTCACCCTCAGATCATAAATACTATTTATCTAAAAGGTTCCAATTTAGTTTCACTTCAAACATAGTTGAATATGAAGCCCTTTTACATGGTTTATAGGAGGTGAGAAGAAGAGGTGTCAAACTTCTTCAAGTCAAGGGTGATAGTGATCTTGTGTTACAAGTGAGAGACATATCTGCTATCAAGAACCATCATTTGAAATCATACAAGCACCATGTATGGGATCTCATAGAAAACTTCTTGGTATTTAATATAAAATCTATACCAAGAGAGACAAATCAACATGTAGATAGTCTTGAAACCATTGGAGCTCAGTATGAAGTTGTAGAGGGAGTCAAGGGCAACCAAAGTTTAGGCAAAGTCAAAGTTATATACAGGCTAGTTGTACCTGACAATGAAGTAAGTTGGAAAGTGTTTTACAATGATGAACAAATTATATGTTTTATAATGCAAGAATAAAAGTTCTACCATAAAAAGCAAAATAGGTTCTAACATCAGTATGATGACCAGATAGTTCAGATGAGATCAAACAAGCTACCTAAAAGATTTGTGACCTTAGAAAACATCTTCAATGAGGATGACCAAGTAAGAAAAGGAAAGCCATGTATCTCAGCTAAAGAGAACATTATAAAAGGATATATATCTTCAAGGGAAAATTGTTGAAGTTGGGAAAGGTTAACATAGAAAAAAAGTGCTATATTTGTTGCCTTATGCCAAGAGTTCTCTGATGTATTTACATGGGAATATAAGGATTTGATAGGTTTTGATCCCAAACTCACACAACATACCATTGAATTGGAGATCAATGTAAGACCAATTAGGTAGAGGCAAAGGCTTTTCAATACAAAGGTTGAGGAGTTGATGAATAGGGAGTTATTTAAACTGATTGAATCAAAGATCATATTTCCCATTAAAAATTACTCATGGGTGGTAAACCTTATGCCATTAAGGAAGAATAATGGGCAAATATGTTTGTGTGTTGACTTTAAGGACCTCAATAAAGACCATTACCCATTGTCCTCCATGGATCATATTCTTCAAAGGTAGCAGGTTCTTAGAGGTTCTCTTTGCTTGATGGTTGCTCTAGCTATAATCAGATTATGGTCAAGGAAAAAAGATAGTCATAGGACTACATTCACCACTAAGTGGGACACTTATGCATATATGAAGATGCCATTTGGATTATCTAATGCTAGGGCAACTTTCTAGAGGGTAATGGATGTTGCATTTCAAGGATTGATCAATGTCATGGTACTCATCTACCTAGATGACATCACTATTTTATCAAAGGACCCAACTGACCACACTATTCATTTGAGTTTAGTGTTTAAAAGGTACAGAGTGTTTGGTGTGTCTTTAAATCCTAAAAAATATATATTTGGTGTGCACAAGTGTAGATTATTAGGAAATATAGTGTACAAGGATGGTCTTTCCATAGACCTTGAAAGAGTTGAGTCTATCTTATCCCTACCCTTTCCCAAGCACAAGAAGGGTCTATAGATATTTTTAGGAAAGATTAATTTTATAAGATGATTTATCCTAGGGTTTACAGAGATGATCAAGATTCTTACTCACATGCTAAGAAAGTACAAAGAGTTTACATGGACCAAATAAGTTAAGAGGAGATTTGAGGCCATAAAATAGGCCATATTTCATGCCCCTACACTTCTTAATCTTAATTTTAATAATGAATTATACTTTTATTCTTTCTCTACATTGGATGAAATCTCTACCATGTTGATGTAGTAGAATGAACAAGGTCTAGAATAACCTATTGCTTTTTCCAATTAGGCCTTAAAAGAGTATGAGGGATGGTATAACTTTGGAGAAAAGCATATAATTATAGTAGTAAATGGGTTGAAGAAGTTTAGGCACATGATCTCAAATATCAAGATCATACTCATTGTAGTGCATCCAAGTATCAAAGAGTTCATACTCAACAGAGATCTCAATGAGAAAAGAGCTCGATGGGTAAAAAAATGTGTGGAGTATGACCTTGAGGTTAGAGTTATAGAGTTTATAAGGGGTAGAGGGTTATGAAATCACCTTTAAGGAAAATTAAAATAGGATAAGGACCAAGTATTAGTAGTCCATGATAGCCAACAAGAAATTGTAGATGACACACTCTCCATTTGGACACAAGATATAAGTAGGTTTCTTGAAATGGGCCAGTGTCCTATGGGGTTAGATAAATAAAAAATAAGGCACTTTAGGTTTCAAAGTATACCTTATGTATTAATATATGGGGTACTTTCAATAAAGTCATAGGAGGCATTTTTTTGAGTTGTGTAGAGTCATGCCAGATTAACAAGCTACTTGAGCAATTCCATGATGCTCCAGTTGGTGGGCACTTTGCTGCCAAGACCAAAAAATCTAAAATCATTAGAGGTAGGTAATTTTGTCCCATGATGTTTAGAGATGCTCACTCTTGGGTAAGTAAATTCCCAAAATGTGAAATGTTTGTTGGCAAGCAAAGACTAGCTTCCCTTCCCTTGTAGACAATTTAAGTAGAATAACCATTCATGAAATGGGGGTTAGAATTTATAGGTATGATACACTCCCTTCAAGTAAAGATCAAAAATGGATCATTATAGCTATATAATACTTTAAAAGGTGGGTTGAATTATTTTCCTTCAAGAATGCCAATAAAGTATATATTGTGGACTTCTACGATAGCCTTGTGACCATGTTTGGTGTGTCTTCCATGATAATTTATAACAATGCATTGGATTTTAGTAGTAGAAAGGTATGTGAGTGGGCTCTTTCAAATGGGATTTATCTTAAAAAATCCTCCAACTTTTACCCATAAGTAAATAGACTAGAAGAGTCCATAAATAATAACTTACTAAGGATTATCAAGTGAACTATGGAGGATAGTCAAATGGAGTGGCACATTAGACTAAGGACTACCTTATGGGTAGACAAAGTGATGCCTAAGATAGTTATTGCACACTCACCATACCTTTTAGTTTATGGGAAAGAGGCTAGACTTCTTATATCTCTTGAGCTTCCATCATTAGAGCTTTCCCATCAACATGAGATTCTAGAGGACAATGTTATACAAGTAGGTTTGAATGAGCTGAGGTAGCTGAAGGAAATAATGGATGTTACTATGTATATTATGTGGTCCAATCAACATCAAGTGAAAAATTAATTTGGTAATATATCTTCCTCAAGGACATTTCATTAAGGTGATATAGTCCTCAAATGGGATGAGGACCATACAAAACTAGGAAAGCACTCTATGTTTGACAGTCTTTCGAGTGGACCTTGTATAATCAAAAGTTGTAAGGAGAGAAATGCCTTTGAACAT
The DNA here is from genome assembly GCA_037957365.1 of Torreya grandis. Classification (NCBI taxonomy): domain Eukaryota; kingdom Viridiplantae; phylum Streptophyta; class Pinopsida; order Cupressales; family Taxaceae; genus Torreya; species Torreya grandis. The sequence continues at coordinate 4,691,184 of JARHVA010000548.1, read as the reverse complement.
TATAGGTTGAGTGGAGAGAGCCTTTCCATCCCTATCAATGGGAGGTATCTTAAATTCTACTAATAATATTATATCATAATCTTTGTACATAGGTAGATAGGTCTCTTTTTCTTCCAAGTGCCTTTGCACATTGTTCTATTTGTTGTTTTCCTATTATTTCAAGAAGTTGTTTGTTAATTTGTTGCTTTATTATTATTCATGTGTGTCTCATTGATTAAATGTGTTTTAAAGAAATGGGAAAGGTCTTTCTGTAAATAATGCTTTATTTATCTAACCATCGCGAATGAGCTTGGTCAAGTTCCAGGTTCCATGACTAACAGGTTGGTCAAGCTAGAAAATCACTAGAAATGTTCACCATTTTGGCCAACTTACCAATCTTGGTCAACTGTAGTTAATTTTTTTAGGGTCAAGCATGGAATTAATTAGCTAAGCAAAGTGTTTTTTGAATGAAATAATCAAATGAGTGAACATATGAACCAATTTTTGGATGGAATAGGTAGTCTTAAGATCACCCTTAGCCTATACATTTTTTGAAACACTTTAAGTTTACTTAAAATGTAGTTTATCAAATTTTGAAGGAGCAAGTCCTCATGATGGTAAAGGTATTACAAGGTCTTAGGTAGGTTTGTTCAAGCCCTATGACTTGTTTGAGGATTGAATATTCAAGCAAAGGGGTCAAGAACAAGATTTAAGGGACTAGACCATCACCAAGATGTCACACAAGAACAAAAGAACTAGTCCACTTACGTAATTTTTATATTTGCTTAGAAATGATCACATGACTAGAAGATTATGAAAAATATATTTATACATGCCAAGATCATCCTCAAAAAAATTTGGACCCATGCGAGCTTTTTTGGTTCAATTTGGAAGCTTTCAAAGTTGAACCCATGTAGTGAGATGTTCGTGCTAACATCAAGTTTAAGTTAAAAAAATAAGTCCTTTTGAGCTTAAATTTGATAGTCATGTGAACATCAATGATGGTCATGTGAATTTATTTAACATCCTAGAGACCATCAAATTTAAGATCATGAACTAGCCATTGGGTTTCAAACTGTGGGTCTTAGCGATATCAACGGTCGCTGCTCAATCATACATCTTGATCCAATAGAGCAAGATGGGTCAAGCAGTCAAAGAACCAAAGAAGTCAACATGTGGCATAAGCGCATGAACTAATAGATTAATAAGATCTTAAGAATCAATGTAGGATTGATAAGTGGCACTAGTGGAGATAGAGTTGACAATTCAAAGCTAAATAAAGGGATCGCACTTAATCTCTCATCAAGATCAGATTGAGTAAGGTAGATTTAAAATGTTCAACAAATATCAAGGGTGAATAAGTCAAGGACAAGTGTCAAAATCACATGGGTTAGGGAGAATATTAATAGCTCACAAACATTCATGCATAGGTAGATTAATGGATCAAGATGAGGTTAGTGAGTCAATGAGCCGTGTTGGATTGCCAATAACCAATGAGTAAAGACTGAGCTAGGGCATGTTGAAGAATCTAGTACCGACTTGACCCAAATGAAATAAATAATTGATTTGAGCTTGAATACAAATCAAGCTGATGAAAACATAGAAACTAAGTTCAAATCTTGACCCGAGTTAAACCAAGATAAGAATAAATACAAGGAATCATCATTAAAGCTCTGCAAGGGCAAAAGTAGGTCTCCCAAGCCTAATATAGGTAAAGGGTCAACAATTTAAATGAATAAGTGAGGCTATGCTTTTATAAGATCTCTCATAATTCAAAAATATGGGAAAACCAATTACATAGATTGGTTTTAATCTACATTGGATCAATGTTCAAAATATGTAGTTAAGGTAGATCCATGCATTAATGAAAAAGGCTTGTCATCTTTGGACTTAGCTATGCCCATGACAAATAGCAACTAAAAAAATACTTGGGCATGCCCCCCCAAATCACTTGACATACTTCGCCTTGGAAATAAAGGAGAATAACATCTAAAATCTTGGAAAGGCCCATGTGCGAACAAGGATGGCTCCCCATAACTTACTTTGACCACACCAGAAAAGAGAAGAAGTGACTTTAATACATGATCAAGATCAAGGAAAATGGTGGATATGGTTGTTCTAAACATGATCAATCTCATAAATGGATTCCCTATTATAGTTTTCTTCTCTATCCCTCATCTTTTCTTCTTATAGATACTTGACTTGAACCCTTGATTAAAGGACCCGTAGGTTAGAGATAGAAAAGCTCTATCAAAATCACTTTTTAACACTTTTTTGAAGAAATATAAAACATTTATATATTATATTTGAATGCTAAGTGTACTTTATTAAAGTGTAATATGCAGAGTGTATGTTTCTATTTATCATCTATGTATTCTTCATGTACCTTGCTTCAATTTTGTTGGTTTCTTGCAAGTTGTGTGAAGTGTTAGCTAGTGATTTCCCCCTTGAAGTGTCATAAGTCCACAATGTCTCATATAGAACTATCTCTTCCTATCCTTCAAGTTACAAGTCTCTTTTTAGACTTCATAAAAAACACTCATGCTTCCAACCTTGTCATATATTTTGACCGACCCATGTCTTGATTAGATTCATTAGTAGTCATAGAAGTGTCCAAGATGAAAGTGGATCTTAGATTATTTGGTGCATCACCACATTTAGTATAGATTTTATTCATTGTATTTATCCCCCATTTTTACCCCAATAGCATAGGCATGGTAATAGGGACTATATTTCTATATCTAAGGACCTAGCCTCATTAAAAATCTTACAGGTTTGATGCAAGTTTAGGTAACCCACAGCCTAGGGTCATTCCCATCTTGGACTAGATTTGAGAGTACGATTAGAACACTTCTACTTTCATCTAGGGTACAATGTTAGTCCTTAAAAGTACCTCCAATTGTAAAATAACCCATGCCTACATATGTACAAGCTCAATCATAGGTGTTGCTACAAACTGAAGTGGTTCCATCATAGGTCAAGAAAGGAAATAATAATGCACTAACACAAAGATCCTAACCGCCACCACCTAAGAAAAGGACACACCATACAAATTCATGGATAGATAATAAATGCATTCTAAAGATAGCAGTTGAGCGTGACCTAATAAATCTAAGAGTGAAGGAATGTGACATTTTATTCTATGGTCAAAAACATTGGCAACAATGTTAATGAGTAAGAAGAGGAAAAATATTTTTTGGAAGAAAGTGCACAACCACCAAGTATAGAATTAGGTGAGGAAATATTTTTGGGTTGATATCACACAACCTCCTCCTTCTAGTATAGTATATATTGTGTGTCAATAACTAGTTTGACAATGGTTTTAGGTGGAAGTTTTTAAGACATGCAAATGCAAGATCTTCTATTACACATTAGTCACATGCTCCATTATAATAAAGTCAAGATCCTACCCTAGGGCATAGGCCAAGGACCTATGTTACACCTAGACTTTTTAAAACAATCAAAAACATGATGGTGTCTTTTGTAGACCTAATATAGGAGGTTAGATCACAACAAGTGAAACAATCTTAGTAAAAACCTCTAGTATAGACCTCTTAAAGAAGAACCTCACTCCCCCTCCATCTTACAATAAGGATATGGAAGCATGAAGAGATAATATTTTTAAATCATCCCCTTTAGAAGATTCATAATCGGTTACAGTGTTTGACTCAAACTCCCGTGGAGGAGTCTAAATATAGCAGTTTGACACAACCTAGATATCAATAAGAGTAAATAGATAGTACAACACAACAAAAAGTTACATAAGAGCAAGAAGATCCACAAAGGCACAAAATGAGGTTGAGAATAAGGATAAATAAATAAATAAATAAAAAGGCAAAGCGCAAGGCTGTTGAGGAAGAAGAATAGTGTAGACAACATGTCTTAGGGGAAGAACTTAGGAAAAAAGTCAAGGAAACAAAGGATCAAAATAATAGAGTTGAAGAAGTTAAGGCAAAGAATAAAGAATAAAAACAAGAAGCAAATGAAACCTAGGAAGCATAGGATATGTAAAAAAAGGAAGATGAGGCGGTAGCACTTATAGAGACTCAAGATGAGGAAAAGGCCAAAGAGGTTCTATGCTCACAAGAGAAGAAAGCTAAGTGAGAAACTGAGAATAAGGAATCCAAAGCCAAAACTAAAGCCGAAGATGAATCCAAATCCAAGGATGAGGAAGAATATAAGACTAAGATTGAAGTGGAGACCAAAGCTAGAGTTGAGGTAGAAGTAAAATCTAAGGAAGAAGTAGAGTGTGTATCAGAATAGGAAGTTATAACATAAAAAGTGGAAACAACCACCAATGTTGTTCCAATAACCAAGACCCTAGAAACATTTCCCACATCATTAGGCTAAGACATTAATCAAGAGGTGCATTGGAGGAGACCTCTCAACTAAAGCCCTAGATAACTAGTAAATGCCTATGGGATATCCCTATGTCATCCACCATGAACATAAATTTTTCTCTTCTTATGGTACAGATCAAAAAGGCACATATTTTATATAAAACTTCATCTATGGGTATATCCATAATACGCATGAATCATCCCTAGATATTTCTTAATATCCACTATATAAACAAATTTAAGGCACATATACTTTTCATGAATCATTAGGATAGAAGAATTTAGCCTTGGAGGATAAAGTTTTGCAGATGTGGGAGGAAAACATAGATCTAGATATTTATTTCTATAATATGCACTACCTCATCAATAATGATTTCCTTGTGTTGGTCACTCAAGTCCTAGATGACCAAGTCATGTCATAGGAGAATTAATTCTCATCCCTCTTAGCCTAGCTAACAAAGGACTAAAGTGGTACATAAAAGTTACAATCCCTTCATAGTTAAGGCAAGAACCTCAAGGCAAAAACATAGGTAATTGGTGATCTCTTAGAGGAATATCAGCACTTTTTGGATACAATTTTTTTTCAAGCTAAACACATTACTTAAGTAATGCCTAATTTAAAGTAATTTATCATTGGTTCATTGTTTGAAGGCATACCAAAAATCAATAGAGTGAATAAATCCAAGGCTATAATGGAATATCATTTAGCTATCATTGGATTAATGGAAAGTGCGCTCAAGAAAATTCTTGATTCATGGGACAATGTCATGAAAAATATATAGACTTGGAAAAAAGAGATTCAATGTAGATAATTTAAAGGGATTAAAACATAAATTCATGAAAATTAGTTAGAGGATCTCTCCTAGGACATCCAGTTCAAGGTATCAAACTCCAAGGAACTTATCACCATGAAAAATGATGAAGATATTCATTATTTAATGGTGATTCAAATCCCACTATACACATTTCTCACTATGGTTTGGGAAGTGATCACTAAATGGTAAATGCTTAAGCAATATATATCCAAGATTTATCACTCCCTTGCACAACTTTTTAATGACCCTAAATATATTCCTCCTCAATAGACTCAACAAGAGCTCTGGCAGAAGAAAATCGATGCAAGTTTGCAACCATAAATCTATCACCAATCTCATCCCCCTATAGAAAATTCTTCAATATCAATTGATTCTTCCAAAAATCATCATCATTTAAGTAACATTATGTAAAATTGACTCATAGCATGATTCCACTTGATCAGTAAGTATTGTGTACCATTCAAACATTACAATTTTCACACAATTTTATACACTCTAGGAGGAAGTCCTTAAGCATTAAAATTAGGGACATGTTGGTTAAAAACACATAAATTATGACCATTTGGTTAATTTTTTCTATTGAAAACATGCAAGGGTGTTAGGATAGTACACTACTTAGTTCAAAACCTAAAAGGGCAGCTTAGTAGTGCATAAAAGGTCTATTGGTGTAAACTTTGGTCACTTTGGTTTCTTAACTTTCCTAATAGGATTTGATGAAAACTCACAAATATTTACATATATCACTATAGATAATGGTGATTCTCCGCTACATTTTATAGGATAAATTCCCTCATAGGATATAGATAATTTGAAGGTTTTATGTACTTTTAACCAAAAAGTACAACAAGAAAAAAAATTATAAAATGGTTAAAGGTGAGAAGAATGAATGATGAGTGATGAGAAACCCATGGTAGAATGAGCACAAAGAACTATTGGAATAACTCATATTTTAATGAAGGTGAAGAGTCATCCATGAAAGAGTAAACAAAGATTTCCTTCAATAACACAATAAGAGGGAAAACTAAAATATATTAAGTCACTTCAGAAGATCAAATGTAATTGGTGCTTAGAACAATGAGTTATGCATTAATATAATAAAAATACATATCCATTAAGAAAAATGAGATACAAAGTTTCTTTCTTCTTCCTCTTCAATATTCATAAATTGTAGACATCAAAGATCTCTTTTAAAATAGCCATTTCTTGTATTTATAATAAAAAGGAATGGGCTGACCCTTCACATTACATGTGAGATTTTGTATTATAATTTTTATCTTATTTATTTTTTTCATTGATAAAATAATGAGCACAAAGTTTCTTTCTTATTCCTCTTCAGTATTCATAAATTGTAGACATCAAATATCTCTTTTACAATAGCCATTTCTTGTATTTTTAATAAAAAGGAATGGGCTGACCCTTCACATTACATGTGAGATTTTGTATTATAATTTTTATCTTATTTTATTTTTCATTAATTTTAAAATATTAATTCAAATAAATCACATGGGACTACTAATCCTTCTCCATTATATGAGAGAGTATTGAAATAATATATGCCACACCCTAACATATGAAATGGGGTCATACGAAGGCGTAATTTGGAAAAAAATTGAGAATTGAGAATGACAAATGATATCAGAATAATAATTTACTTACGTCATTAGGTTTGTTGTTTCAAAATCTTTCTGATATTTTAGACAAGAGCCAAAATGAATTATGGGTGTGAAATATATGGTCAAAAAAAATGTGTGCCTAGTGCACTCATGATGCAATATTAGAATAACAATCATTCCTATTTTTTTAACAACAATATTCATCATAGGATAAAAAATATTAAATCATGGATATATATTTTTAGTACCTTTACAATACTTTAAATGAGATCAGAAACAAAGTTCAGATGCAATATTTATGGCCAAAAAATGAAAATGAAAATTCTCTTATGGGCCTCAATGAATTTGTGTGTACAAGTAGGATGGGGGTCATCCAAACATACTTATGATATTTATATGCATGTTTCAATTTATCACAAAATATATGAATATTTATCCCTTTATTTTTTAACCAAAGATGATCCACTTTCACAATATTTATCCAATGCATCAAGCAAGAACCAAGACAGAGATCGAATGCAAAAGTTTTAAGAGAATGAAATCATATTTGTTTTACCATTAAAATATTCATCATAGGATCAAAAAATTAAATATTTGGATAGATATTTTAAATAATTTTCTAACTCTTTAAATGATATTTGAAACATACTGAAAAATATAAAAGTTTTGTCAAAAAAATGAAACCAAATATTATCTTTTAGGCCTGGGTGCATTTGTGCATCTAAGGATGATGGAAGGGTCGTTGAGACATCCTATTGAGATAAATATATGTGGTTTACTATTGGAAAAAATATATTAATATTCATCCCTTTATTTTTCATACAAATATTATCCCCTTGACAATATCTATTGAATGCACCAAGCAAGAACCAAGGTGGAGATACGATGAGAAAGTTATGCCAAAACATATATTTTGGACCTGATGTGGCCTTTGGACTTATTGGATCCTAAATTAATAAATCTCTTATGTGAAAATTAAATACACTTTGGGACTCTATTTTATAAATAAACAATGATCCACTTGAAAATATATATCCAATGCATCAAACAAGAACCAAAACAGAGACTAGACATGCAAGTAATGCCAAACTAAATTTTTTGGCCCTAATGGGACCTTCCATCCCTTTTGAATCATAAATTTTTGGATTTGGGTGTAAAAAAATCATACACTTTTGGACTTATATGTTTCAATATAATAAAGTCATCTTTACAATATTTATCCAATGCATCAAACAAGAACCAAAATAGAGATTGGGTTTGAAAGTTATGCTAAAATGAATATTTTAGACCTAATAGAGCCCTCTATTCCTATTGGACCCTAAATTTATGAATCTCTAGTGTGATAAAACATACAAATTTAGATTCTGGTGTCTGAATAAAATATGATTCTCTTGACAATATCTATCCAATGCATCAAATGAAAACCAAAATAGAGAGCAAATTTGAAAGTTATGTTGAAATGGAAAATTGCACTTGTTGTGCATATGAGGTGCAAATAGGACATAATTTATCTTATTTATCCAAAATTAAATTTTATAAAATTGAAACCTATAGAATATCAAGTACACCCATGAGACCTATTTTATCCAATGTCAAACCTCTAGTTTCTTCAAGTGTGAACCAAAATTTTAAAAATCTCATGAATTCAAATTCTGGGTAAAACAATGGTTTTGATTGTGGGGATATATTTATTGGAGGAATGTAGGATAAATCCAAATTATTTAGTGAATATTTTATTATCCACCCATTATGTAGTGTGTAGTGTGCATGCATATACCAACCCAAACAACTAGTAGCAAGTCCACTTATCCCAATAGTATGGGAAATGAACACGAGCTATCGACCTAGATCATTCCCTTGAAAACTCAAATTATTTGTTTGAGTTGAAATTTTGTGGAATTCATATTATTGGGAAGATATAAAAGTATAAATTTCCACTGTGTTTAAATACACAAGTTGATTTATTTGAATACCTTTGGAAGCCAAATTTTACCTAGAAGAGATCAAGGGCTTATATTATGTATTAATCTCCAATATGGGGAAGGTGAAACACCACAATACATAAACTACACTTATTAAACACACACACACACACACACACACACACACACACACACACACACACACACACACACACACACAATATGAAACATAAGGGAATAACACAAGTAAAAATGTGTGGAAAGGGAAACTATTTACGAAGGGAAGGAAAGCCCAATAAAACTAAATAAATCCATTTATGGGTTCAAAAAAGTATGAGACCTTGAAAGTAACTTTTTCCAAGATGATGATATGTTTGACAATACCATGAGAAACCATAACACTAATTTAATTGTATCTATGTGGTAACCATGAGGCATGGACGGTAAGACAAATATGGGATAAAAAACTTGACCAAAGATGTTTTCATCATGAATAGAATGAATATGTGTTAAAGTCATACCTTATAAGTCTTTACTTTGTGGTTAATCTTGTGAATCTTTATGTTTAACTGAAACACCTTTACGAATATCCAAAGGTGAGATTTGGGAAAAAATCTTGTGGCACTCAAGATGACTAGAAACTTCTTGTTGATTGTTTCTGCCCTCTTCTTAAAAAAATTATTTATTCTTATGTTCCACATCATCACATACCTTTTTTTATTTAATGTGAAAATCAATATTTTCATGACTTATCTCATTTCCCTGGAAAGAGGTTTGACTTTGAATTTTCATTGTGTTCTCCCATGACTTCCTTCTCCTAGGATAGGTTTTCACTATTTTCGTTAAATAATATAATGAAATAAATTGATTCCTCTACTGGAGTGCTCACCATAGTGGAATTTGAGCCATCACTTTCATTTGCAACATAAATAACTTTCCATTTTTGAACTTTCTCCACCATAAGAAAGTTTTTAATGGTGAAAACATGACTTTGTTTTATTTATACAACTCCATTGACATATTTTAAAAAATTTACTCTTTCTGGATCATCAATAATCTCATGAATTGGTTTTTATTTGAAGGTTGATATGAAGAAGAAAATGTTTCTTATTGTATTATCATTTGAAAATATCAAATCATCCCCTAATTAAAACTCTTTTAAAAAAAAATTCTCTTTTTCTTATTCTTTTTTCATACAATGTTTGTAAGGCATGCATATTATGGTTTTAGCTTAAACCTTTATATGGATGCAACCAAAATTAGATCGTTGCCCGAAATTTAAAAAGTTAAAAAATTAAAAACATGGGATACATTCCATCATTTCCAAGCATAATTTAAATGGAGTATCCAATATTATTTTTAAATGGGAATATTCCCTTCAAATTATAGGAATAAATGGTACCTTTTATCCCTAGTGGAGTCACCAAAAACTATTGGTGTAAATTTTGGTCATTTTAGATTTGTGACTTGCCCAATATGAAGCAATGCAAAATCACCAACAGTTGGAGATATCATCATATAGAATAGTTATTCTCATAATATTTTGAGAGGGGAATTTACATTTTAGAGTTTATATAATTTGTGGTTTTATGTACTTTTAACTAGAAAGTACAAAAAGAAAACAAATTTGGGAAATGGTGGAAGGTGAGAAGAATGGAGGTTATATGAGAAATCCATGGTGGAATAAATGTATAGAACCACCAAAATAACTTATATTTGAATGAATGTGAAGATTCAAACATGAATAAGCAAACACATAGTTTCTTAAATAATGTAACAAGAGAGAAAACTGAAAGAGAGTAAGTTACTTTAAGAGATCAAATGTAATTGGTGCTTGGAAAAATGAGTTATGCATTAACATAAGAAAAATGCATACCCATTAAGGAAAATGAGACACAAATATCTAATATTTCCTAAGTTAATGGAAAAATTAATGAGCGCAAAGTTTCCTTCTTTTTCATTTTCAATATACATAAATTGCAGACATCAAAAAGCCCTTTTACAATAGTTATTTCTTGTATTTATAACAAAAGGAAATGAGATAACCCTTCACATTCCATGTGACCATTCATATTCCCATTTTTGTATTATTTTATTTTTCAATCATTTTATAATAGTAATTCAAAATATCATGGCATGGGCACAAGGATATTTTTCCATTAGGTGAGAGAGTCTATAAATAGTATGTGCCACACCCTAAAATATGAAATGGGGTCCTGAAAAGGGGGAATTTGACCAAAAACTAAGAATTGAGCATGCCAAATGAAATATTAATTTATTTGCATCATTACATTTATTTTCTCAAAACCTTTCTAAATTTTTAAATGATATCCAAAATGGATTCTAGATGTTGAATATATCGTCAACAAGAGAATATGTGCCTTGTACACTCATGATGCATTGTTAGAATAACAATCATTAATCCTATTTTTCCCATAATAATATTAATATCAGGATCAACAATATTACGTAATTGGATATATATTTTCAATATGTTTCCAATTATTCAAGTGAGAGCCAAAGTAGAGTCTGGATGTAAAATTTATGGGAAAAAAATAAAAATATATTTTTTCTTCTAGGCTTGGCCATGTCCATGCATCAAAGGAGGAAAAGAATGCCATTTATACATCCTTCTGAGATCTATATACGTGGTTCAATTTTTCACAAAATCTATGAATATTTTTCCCTTGATGTTTGAAATAAATATGATCCCTTTGACAATATATATCCAATACATCAAGTGAGAACCAAGACAGAGATCAGATGATTTTTTTTTACAATAATAGAGTCATCTTTATTTTCCCAACAAAATATTCATCATAATATTAATAGTTTTGTATAACTTATATAAAATTTCAATACCTTTATAATGCTTCAAATGAGCCAAAATAGTGTCTATATGTGAGAATTATGGTCCAAAATTAAAACAAAAATTACTCCTTTAGACCTAGGCATGTTCATGATTCTGAGGAGAACAAGACGGCAATCCATAATTCCTTATGATCTCTAGGTATGTGGTTCAATTTTTCAAAAAATATATTAAGATTTATCATTTTATTTTTGAACCAAAGATGACCCCCTTGATGATATTTATCCAATGCATCAAACAATAACTAAGATAAAGATCTAATGTGAAAGTCTTACAATAATGGATCATATTTATTTTATCACCAAAATAGTCATCATAGGGTCAAAATTTTAGGATAATTAGATATATATTTTCAATACATTTCAATTTATTCAAATGAGATCTAAAAAATGAAATTCAAATTTCTCTTCTAGGCCTGGGCACATCTGTGCATCTCAAGAGGATGGGAGGGTCATCTTAACATCACTCTGAGCTCTGATAATCAGGTAAATATTTCAAAAAATCTATGAATATTTGACCCTTTATTTTTGAAAAAAATATGATCCCCTTGATGATATATATCAAATGTATCAAACGTAAACTAAGATAGAGATTAAATGTGAAAATTATTACAAAACATATATTTGTACCTGATGAGGCCCTTCATCCCTATTAGTTCCTAAAGTTTCATATCTCTGGTGTGTAAAACACATATATTGAGATCTTGATTTATGAATCAAATATGATCATATTTGTAATGTATATCCAACACATCAAATTATAAACAAAATAGAGACCATATGTGAAAGTTATGCCAAACAAATATTCTAAACCTAATTGGCCCCTCCATCCCTATTGGCTCCTAAAGTTTTAGATATTTGGTGTAAAAAAATCATATACTTTTGGACTCTTATGTATTAATAGTGTGTGATACTATTTAAAATATCTATCTAACACATCAAAAAATAACCAAAATGGAGAGTGGATGTGAAATTTATGATAAAACAGAGATTTTGAACCTGATGGGGCCCTCCATCATTGTTGGATCCTAATGTTATGGATATATAGTGTGAAAAATACATACCCTTTGAAACTTTGATTTTTGATTAAATAATGGTTCTCTTGATAATATATATCTAACACATCAAATGAGAACCAAAACAAAGACTAAATGTGAAAGTTATGTTGAAATGAAGAATTTTACTTGTTGTGTATGTGAGGTGTGAATAGTACTTGATTTACCCAGTTTCTCAAAACTGAATTTTTTACAAAGGGAAACATGTATAAGACCTATTACACCCATGATACCTATATGATCTAGTGTCAAAACTCTAGCTTCTTCAAGTGGGAGAAAAATTTGTAAAAATATCATGAATTAAAATTTTGGGTACAACAAGGTGAAAACTAGGAAATGACACCTATATCAATTAGCTTAACTATTGTTTCTATCTCAGCTCCTCATTACAGCCAAAATTTTCATTATTCAACTAAATAATCATTTCTATGACTTTTTCTCATGATGAGACAATTGTTTAAGTCTAGAAAAGTGTTGGGAGTAGAACAGGGCTACAAAAATCCTAGAGTGTGATTGGTGGACACATGTTCAACTTTCACTATTTCATCTCTTGTATAACTTTTTGTATGTAGTTATTTATTATAAGTGTATTAATAGGATTATGAATGTGAATATTTTTTCATATGGATGTAACGAAAAGATGGAATATGAAGCAACTTTGATTTTGAAAACTCTATATATAGGAATCAATTGTATCTAGATATGGTTTTGATACGATATAGATTAATATATAATTTTTGTAATGGTTTCATTTACTTATCTTTTATAGTTTTTATGTGCACACTGATGCTCTATTTCCTAAATATGTTTTTAATCTAATAAACCTATGTTTTATGCTTCTTTATTCTTATTTTATTAATTCATGAATAAGTTAAATCTAATCCACATTATATTGTATTCTCCCATCATGAATCACACTAGTTATCCATGTAATAACATGTTATGATCGATTTTACACAAAAATATGATAACATGTACTATGGAAGGTACTAAATGGATTGTATGTATCCAAATTCATCCCAATAATATATCAAATACCCTTTTGTAAGGTATAATTTAGAAGGTAGTGACCACATGTATTGATACAACCTATAAAGGTATGTCAATATTTCCAAGAAACTAATGTTAGGTCCCATCGAATGCTCTGACCACTTTAGTAGAAGGTTGAAAAAAATCATGTGTATATCCCATATGTGTAATTAATTTCAAAGTGAAAATATTTTTGTTAGCACCATTATTGATCATAACATTATGAATAGGTTGGTGATCAAGGTATGCTTGAATAAATAATGAATAAAGATCTTAGTCATCATCTACAATCTCAATTTCATCAAAAGTAATAGATGGTATCTAAACCATAGGAGTTATATGCCGTGTATGAGTACCAATAATCTAATCTAATGGGTTCCCATTATGTGGTGGAGGAGAATGTGCATTATATGCCATTTACAGTTCTGGATTCATCTGATAATGATCTTGTAATGGATCACAAAATGTCTTTTAGTTTTGATGGTCACCAAGTTTTGACCCTAAATATTTTGGAGGATCATAAAATGTAGGTTTATGTTTATCAATAAGGTATTAGATCTTATGCTTTAAGGTATAACATTGATTAGTAAAATACTCAGGACCCTAGTGATATCCATAATAAGTATTGATATCATATCCATGAGGTAAATGTCTATTCATATCAACCTCTATAAGAGGAGGAAGAGATATGAGATGATAATCTATAATATTATTAATTAGATAATTTGAAGACTCAGGTAATAATGTAAATTATCTCCTGGGTGCATTAGATAAGACAAACCAATTAGGTTGTTGTGACACTGCATTAATAGTTTGAATTGTTTCCTTTTTAGGTTTTATAGGTTTGGCCTTGTAGCTTGGTTTGGTATGAAAATTTATATTGGATGTAGTCAATGTGTTGGATAGATACTTAATAATTTTAAATAAGCAATAAGTTTCATTTTAGGATCTCTAAAAATATGCCATAAGTTATAAAAAAAGATTTAAATTTTTTGAAAATAATGGACTCATGTAATGAGGTAAGCAAACTTTTCTTGAATATGCATTGAATCTCCTTATCTTCTATTTGTTTTATGATTTTTAAAAGCATTATTTTGTACCTCAAGACATATTCATGGATATATTCATTGGTTCCTTGTTTGTTTTTTAAAATTTGGACATAGGATAGAGTTTTGGTAATGTTGATAGAGAGATGTGCCAAAAAATGATCTCCAAGAGGTATGAAGTTTTTTATGGATTGGATTAGTAAATAATAGAAACATCTTATAAACTAATCCTTGATGATCCTTCAAAATAATTTAGTCAAAATTTTATCATCAGAATAATAATCAATGCATGCCAACTAGTTAGATTCAAATATGTTGTTTGGGATCACCCTTGCCATAGTAAAATGTGAAATTAGGTGAAAAAACTAGTTAGAAAGTGGTGTAATTATATTTAATATAAAAGAGGGTTATGAAAAACCTCTTTTGAATCAATAGCATAAGATGACTTCATAGAATTTTACTCGATATGGTAACATTAGCTTGAAAATTTTTATAGTTTGGACAAGATTGCACATTTTGGTCACTAAGTCTTGAAATTTGAGAAGTCACTAAAGGAGGTGTACCCATGGTTTGAATTGATATGGGAATTGAAATTGGTAAATGGTTTGAAGTGCAAATATTTTCCATGGAGGATGTAGCAATAGTATGATTTTTTTTACGAACAATGGTGTAAACATGTAACTCATGCCACAATTGGATTGTGAAATGATGATGTGCTCAAATAGATAATGATTGATATATATCAGTTGTACTACCACCTAGGGATTAAACATCACTAGGGGAGGATGCCTTAGCCTTGACATGTTTACTGATTCCATCTCTTGTAACATAAAAAAATGCATCCATTAAGGCCTTGATGTTATTGAGATTAGTGACTAATGATTCTTTATCTTCTATTTGAAAACACCTTTTTTACTAACATTTTATATTTCTTATAAATGAAAATTTTAGAAATTTGAAAAATTAATTTATCACATTAAAAAAATTAGAAGATAAAACCCTAGGTCAGCCAAGGGTTTAGACACTAAGTCTCAAGGTCACCAAACATTTAACCCTAAAAATAGATATGTGAGAGTATCTATGGTTAATGGATATTATATTAACTTTTACACAATAATAGTGAACTAGCCTAATGAGCAATTCAATTAATAAAAAACTCAAAAAGAATAGTATTATGAATTTATATAACTGAGATTGCTAACAATAGTAAATTACAACTATTGATATATATTTCAATGAATTATAATCTATTTTTACTTTTCTATTTTATTTTCCTCATGCACGTTTGATCTAGAACATAATGGAAGTGGATTGGAAAGCGATCCATGAATAGTCATCAGATTTTAGGAATATTCATTTTGTGGCCTCAAATGATTACATCATATTTGGATAGTTTCAACAAATTAAATGTTTAAATTTGATGTAAGTATAATGTATAAATACTAACTATATATGGAAGAGATTAGCTAGATCCATCTAGGTTTTATTTCTTATTTATTCTAATGTATACAAATCATGCATATAGTTTGTCCCTCTTTGTTAAATGATCAAAACTTAGCTATTCAAAATTGAAGGGAATATTTGAAAAATGGGTTAGTGGCATCATAGTGTAAATATGCCCCAAGGACCCCTCTATCAATGGATGATGCCTACATATCTAATATTTTGAAAATAGGGCCTTAGACTTATGTAGATTTTGTGTGCACACAACGATGGAATGTGACATGTAAGTTTTGTTAGTATTTGTTGTCATGATTTTAATATATTTTCTATATTTTAAATGGGTTAGTGGCATCATAGTGTTGGATTTTGTGTGCACACAAGTATGTAATGTGTGATAAGCAAATACATGTAGTGACCTAGATTGTAACTTGAAAACTATGGATCATGAACTTCTCTTCAAGTTGTTCTTACTTATGGGAATATTGATCCTATGACTAATATATAAATAGGGATGAATAGGGCATGTTTTATTTCTTGAATTATTGATTGAGGGATTCTTGGTAAGTTACCCTTTCAGTTTTTGGTATGTAAAAATAGAAGTGGAAAACCTATTGAAAATAACAAGCAATTAATGAAAAATTTGCCTATGTCTTGCTAATTATCCATCGAGATTCAGGGAAAAATCTAAACTAGTAAATTTTTTTTAAAGAGGAGTCCATAAATCTCAATAAAGTTATGATTTTTGCCCTTGTTTTTAACCTATCTAATTTTAAATACTACAAGAACGTTTGCAATAAGGATCCCACTATCGAATCCTCTTCCTACTTCACTTAAAACCTAGGAAATCCAAAATAGAAGCATCATCATATGCATTATTAGTTGTGGGAAGAGGTAACAAAGGGATATAGATAGGAGAAGGAAAAATAATAACCACCTAAAGGGAATCTATAGGAAATCATTATATCTCTACAGATAGAGCCTCATCTGCATCACTGTATCACGAAATGATTCTTGATGGAAAATGAAATATTGAAGAGTAGAATTGATCAACTTAAGATTCTAATAAGTGGAAAAAAACCTCAAACTTAGAAAATTATTTCATTTATTAATTACTTTTGGTCTATAAATAGTTGAGCTAGTTTGTTGGACAATGAGGTTGAACAAATTAATATGAAAATGAACCAACTCAAGGTAGATCATAAATTGGTGAATGAAAGCCTAAGGAAAGTGATATAATTAAATAGAGTAGACATTAAATATGGTTAACAAAAAATTTATATGATTTTGGAAGGTATGATAAATAGTAAATAAGGTCAATTAGAGACTAAAATTAGAAAGAGTAATTGATTTCAAGATAAAGGGAAGTTACATAAAAATAAGGACTCAGATAAGGAAATGGTTGAATATTATATTAAGTTCTAAGAGGATGAATGGAAGGGTACAAAGACTCCTAGAGATTTTAGTTTACCATAGATATGAACTCTACTAAATATTTATTATATGGTTACACTAGTGTGCATGTTTACTATCAGTCGATAGCATTTTATTAGTGGTCCTTAATTTATACCCTTTTTTGTTAATGTTTATTGTCATGATTTTAATATCTTTTCTATCTTTCTGATATTGTACAATGGATTGGGACTTTTCAAAAACCCTCCTTTAATTATAATTAAAAAAATTAGAGTTTTGGAAAGAAATAAATCATGCCCCTATAAACATGTATAATAGTGTATAATAAGGAACATAATAATTTTTAAAATGTTCTATGTGCATCAAGCTATGAAAACAACATAAAATTTCAAATTTCCAAACTATTTTTATATAAGCCCTAATATAATCCATAAACTATTCACTGATCTCTATTGCATTATTTGCCAAGATTTTTGGATTAATAGAATGCACGAGTTTGTAAGGAAGAGACAACAAAATGCATAAGATTTGATGTGAGTACAAAAAATATGAGAGTACTACAGTATATGAGATTAAATAAACCACTCACTTTATGTTAATAGCTCACAAATCAAGATGTAAAAATAAGAGAGTAAATTTGTAAGTACTCCATGAACAATAATGAATACCCTAAAATAGGCATGCAAATCTCATACCTGGAATAACTAGTTAAGAGTAACATCCACTATCTAATGATGAAGGACAAGAATAAATCCCTATGTCTAAGAAAACCTAAGAAAGCTACCTCCAAAAGTGTAGGAATAACCCATGTGTGTAGGAGTAATCCAAAATAATAGGAAAATAAATATCTTACACTAACACACCCCATAAGCATATTTTAGGTGGGTAAAATAAATGAATTTTACCAACAAGGCTTGATGAGGTAACCATGTATAAAACAAATCTCATAAAGTAGTGAAAAGGAGAAAGCCCATAGGAAATAACTCCCTAGAAAAAGAGATAAATAAGAAGAGATGACTAAAAATCCCCACTAGAACCTACAACTAGATGTAGCCACCCTCTATCTTATAAAGGAGGTCTCGAGAGTGGCTATGGATCAGAAGTAGATGCAATGAAGAGTGGATCACCTTGGAATAATGAATGTGTTTTCCAAGTTCTTGATGGATCTCCAACTAATATTTTGTTTTATACATAGAACTATGCTCCTAATGCATCATAGATGGGCCAACTGCTTCATGCAATTATGTTGCATCTAAAGCATAGGTGAAGAATGAATGTGGAATGCCATGTAGCTATGTACTACACTACCTAATACCTGAGGAGTCCTAGATCAATGTACCTACTCCATGTAATGTTTGAAGTGGACCATAAGTATGTTAATCAAAAACTAACTCCTCAATATTTAGAAGGTGACAAGGAAATGGTGGAAATATATCCCCATCACTATTATAGTCATCTATGATAGAAGGGGAGTTATCATCATTAGAGATGTGCTCAGAATGAGAAATGTCATCAAGTCCATGTGATTCTGATGAAGAATAATTTTAAGGAAAGTTAGAGATATTGTGATAAGGTATATAGTCCAGTCTAATGATCGATTATTTCCACTTCCACTATAGTATCATTGTGAAACTCTCTAAAATACACTGAATGTGGAGTGAATTCAAATCACATGCTCAAACTAAGGTGAGTAATTTGGTAGAAAGATAGGAGATTAACATAAAGTGATGTAAAACTTAAAACACCATTGAATGTTTCACTACTCACTTCAACAAACCCTCTCATGGAAACTTACATAAAAGTGTCGTCATCCAACTAAATAGTGGACATGTTACATGTTTCAAAGGAAGTGAACTCTCTATGTGAATAATCCATGTGATGTGATGCACCGGAGTCCATTACCCATGTAGGATTTAGAGGTACAACTAAAAATGGACCCTTCATTTTACTTTCTCCTTCTTGTTTTATTTTTCATTTTAGTTACCATTGCCATTTTCCATGGAGGATTCTAGGGTTGATGAACTTGGTTTGATAGACTCAAGAACACCTCTATTATTCATCACAAGAAGTCTACTTAGGTGGTTGATCTAATATTTCAAACATTTGATTTCATCATTCTTTCTCAAGCAAAACCCACATTTGATCCTCTATTTCTTAGGTGTAACACTAGAAGAGAAGATCTCATTGATTGACTTGGAGACAGGAGGATTTTGATCCTTTTTATTTTGTTTCTTCTCCTTGTTATTTGAAGTGTTATGCTTCCCATTTCCAATAATTAGGGCTTGTGTTTTTTAGGACTTCAGTGTACCAATATGTGTTAACTTATCTTTCTCCCAAATCAACTTTACAACAAAATCATCTAAAGGGGAAATTTACCATGCGTTTCCAAGAGCACTTTTAGCACGGAAAATAGAGAATGAATATAAAGTAAGTTGGACTGAGTAGATAGTATAGAAAGAGCTAGTTGATCATCATTCTTACATATTCCATATTCTTTTAGCTTCAATTTCAAAGACTTAAACTTAGTGAATAAATATTATAGAATGTCAAAACTATCAAGAATCAAATTAATGAGCTTGTTCTTTGGTTCGTGACCTCTTATCACATCTAGCTTCCTATAAATATTTTTAGTGTGGTCCAAACTTCATTTTATTTTTTTTGCATA
Organism: Torreya grandis; assembly: GCA_037957365.1. Taxonomy (NCBI): domain Eukaryota; kingdom Viridiplantae; phylum Streptophyta; class Pinopsida; order Cupressales; family Taxaceae; genus Torreya; species Torreya grandis. The sequence continues at coordinate 4,670,999 of JARHVA010000548.1, read as the reverse complement.
TTCAACATGAAAAAGTAGATCATGAGACACACAAAGACACAGAAACCCAAGAGCTTCATCATAATGTTTAAACAATTTAACTCTAACTACTTATGCATTAGATTTAATCTTAATATCTATTATAATACGATACAAACCATTCTCAAAATAATTTTTAATTTAAATTTTTTCATAATAATTAAATGGCATAAATAAAATTAACAAATTAAGATCCTAATAAAAAATTAATTTTATTATTTCAAAAAATAAGAAAAAATAATGTTCACTATATTCTAATACCTTCCTTGAAACAAATATTATCAACACCCTTATATTTGTCACTTTATACTTTACTATGATTTTAAAAATAGACATTTCCAATGGAATGTGCATGTAAAATCACACTCAAAAAGTAAGATGCCTATCAAAAATCACAACAAAATCAAAATATTTTTATTTCGCTCATTTAATTGCCTTTTAATGAATTTATACCAAAATGTTTGAATGCCTTTTGACTAAAAATTTTATAAACACAAGTCAGAAGTGGGAGTTCAACAAATGACCTCCGCAACAACAATGCAAGCTTTGACCAGTCCTGCTATGCATTACTTTTGTGTTTCACAGGAAAAATAACCTATTTGATCTTATTTTAAACTGAGATATTTAAAAAAATGATTTAATACGTAAGATTTTTTTTTAAACATTAGGTCAAATATGATTAAACTTAAATTGTGTTGACTTTTTCAACAATCTGCCACCACCACGGAGAGGATATTACAAGCATGACTAACAAATGGCTCTAATGGTTGTCTCCACGCTACCAAGCCTTCATGCCATTGGCCCAAAAACACATAGCTTTCCCACAATGGTTTAGCAGTATTTTAAGGGCCACTGATCTGAATAAAATCTACAGGATTGAAGTTTCCTAAAAGTTGAAGGGTTTGTTATAACTTCTTTAAACCTGATGAAGGAAAAATACACGATGAAGTTAACTTATCGGAGTTTCACGTAAGTGAAATGGCCACACTTGTATTCTTATTTTGCATGTTTATTATATAAATCAATGCAGTAAAATATAGATCTTCGCACCATAGAGCTGATTACGTGGTTGTTTGTAGACGAGTAAACAATGCATACAGATGGACTTTGCTGGTCCTATTTTTAACTCGAAAATCTAAAACAACTTTTTGGCATTGCAGCTTAGCTCAATCAACCAATAATGCACAGAGAATATAAGTTTAAGAAAGAGACTCCGCAATGATGTGGAGACAACAACTGCCAAACAAGGTATGCAAACCCTTAATCGCCAAGTAAAAGTAGGACCTCCACGTTTCTTTATCCAAAATTAAATGCATCTTTCAAATAGCTAACAATAAAAAATGAAATTCATATACTAAAATGGTGCTCTAATATTGTATTCGCTAGGATCTTTAGATCAATAGAATGCATTGGTCTACAAGCAAGAGACAAGTAAATGCATAAGATTTGTTGTTAGTATCCCCCCACCAAAAAATAAAATAAAAATAAATATGATAATATATTATAAAATATGAAATTTATTCTATCACTTATTTCATGTCAGTAGTTTATAAATTGATATGTAAAAATAAGAGTAAATCTGTAATTTTTCCCTAAACAATCATAATGAGCTTAGAATAAACATGGAACTTTCATACTTAAAATAACAAATCAAAGAGTAACATCAATTAACTAGTGATCATGGAGAAGAGTAACTCCCTATTCCTCTACAAATAAATGATCCAAGATAACTCTACAAGTGCAAGATTAATTGAAAATAAAACAAATATATAAATATCCTACAATAATAAGATCTCTCTACGAAAAACCAATAATTGCATGCCCTCAAACAATATATTCTTTTTTAAAAAGTAGAAAAATGTAATCTTACCTACTAATTTAAAAAAAAGGGATTTAGAAAGAATGAAATTACAACCGTGTAGACCTATCTATAATTTTATGACACAAATAAATGTATTGACATCAGTGTTAGAAACAAAACTGAGATAAATGAAAAAACTTCTTGCAACATTTGCATAGTCACATTGATTCTAAACTAACTCTCCTCACAATGATTGCTTGTCTAATCTCTAATATATATACAATGAGCTATCAAAAAAATAAAATATTTTAGACACACAACCAATGTTTACATAAATCCTAAGAAAATCCATAATCTATTCACATACTATATCAACAAGAAGCTAATGAATACATTTTATCAAACAACATAACAATATAAAAAAATGAATTACTGTAAACAAATCAAAACACATACAATTCTTTGTTTTATTCAAATAATATTTATTATTTACTTTAAAAGTTGCTTTGGAAATAATGAAATCGCAACCCTACTGACCTATATATAATTGTATGGCATGAAGAAACATATTGATTAAAAAAATTTACATTAATGTTAGAAATAAAACTAATATAAATAAAATTTACTCAATGAATTTATACATAGATATCATTTTGAGCTTAACTCACTTCACATGATTGCCTTCTTTGTATTTTATGTATATGTGTTGAGATATAAAAATTACACGATATTAAAAACCCACACCCTATTTTTACGTAAAACTTAAGAATAACCATAAACCATTCAAAATGTTCTAAGTAAAAGAAAAAAAATATTTGATATTTTTATGGTTAAAACCCCACCTTGATCTAATGCTAACCTCAAACACTTCTAGTCACAAAATATGTCTTTAGAAAAAATGTAATCATGACCTTGTAAATCTGTATAAAATTCTATGATACAAATAAACATATTGATTAAAAACACAACGTCCATGTCAATAATTATGTTGAAACAAATAATATATACTCACTACATTCATGCAAAAACATTAATTCAACCTTAATTCACCTCACAATGATGACATGCTAAGTCTCTATCTTTTGTGTGTCAAACTAACAAAACAAAATTTAAAACTTGTTCTCATAGATGACAATCCCATAAATAGATCCTATTTTTTCAAGATGTTATTACTAGAAGAAATTATTTGGCATAATAAGATAGCAAATGAGCCTCTCCATCCTTGCATACACATTAAAACCAAACAAAAAAGATTTTAATGCCATAAAATGTAACATATAAATATTCGCATAACATAATTTATATCATGTAAAAAATTACATGCATCATTGCTTTGATTTATTCAATGCTCACCATTCCATATATGTCACTTGGTCCTCTGTCTACCAATGCATCCCCACTAGTAAACCTCTAGTCATACGGCATGGACCAATCAAACCACACCACATGTCAATAGTAGGGAAACATGATCATATTCATCCTCCAACTTCAAATGGTGATTGTTCATCGATTATGAAATGGAAGCCTCATTATTTTAGGTAAACTTCGATCAATGTATTAAAGTTTTATATTAAACAATTCACACACATGCACATATATATGATATGTATGTATGTACATGCACACACACATGTGGGTGTGTGTTCACACACACACACACACACACACACACACACACACACACACACACACACACACACACACACACACACACACACACATGCATGCATGCATACATATATACATATGTATGTATGTGTGTATGCCATAAAATGTAACATATAAATATTCACATAAAATTATTTCTAGAATAAAAAAAAGTGCATGCAACATCACTTTGATTTATTCAATGTTCACCATTCCATATATACCACTTCATCATCCATGTAACAATGCATCTCCATTAGCAGACCTTTAGTCATACATTGTGAGCCATTCAACCAACACCACACATCAATAATAGGGAAACATGATCATATTCATCCTTTAATTTTAAATGATGACTATCAAGCAATTACTGAATGGAAGCCTCATTCCTTTAGGTAATCTCCAATCAATATATTAAAGTTGTATATTTTACAATTTACGGACATACACATATGTATATATATGTGTGTGTGTGAAAGAGAGAGAAAATAAGATGATGAGAACTATCATATTTAAAGTGCTTATATTATTTTAAATTTGTGATATAAATAAAATGGACACCTTAATAATGATATATATCGACTTTTTTATAATATATTTATTTATATACACATACACATATATACATGTGTATACTAGTTACATTAATAAAAATACCCTGAAAAATAGTGATCGAACATAATAATATAAAATGTCAAAAAAAAATATATATAAATAAAATAAAATAAAAAAATAAATAAAATAAAATAAATCTGAATTTAAATTTAATGTGATTGAACCCTCCTTGATTTGAAAGTTTATGCACCTTTCTTTATAAAATTTGCCCAAAGGATAATTGAAATGATGTCACCGAATAAAACAGTGTCAATGAATAACACTAACATTGGTTATGATCCTTTAAGTGACGGATAAGACTTCCCAAAATTTGGTGTGTGCAAACCGGATGATTGGAATCTGCCTACCACTAATATCTCTGCCATGACTGCATAATCTCTTGATTTTTATTATTGTTATGTTTCTATAGCTTTTGGTCATAAGGATTATTTTTTTGTTTTCTAAGTTTTTTATTATTTACAATCTTTTTTTCTTTTAGGGTGAATTATTATAATAATTACTTTTTCTCATTAAGATATAATATTTTGTTAAAGTAATATAATTTTATTTCGTCTTAAAAAGAAATATTAAAATGAATTAAGATTTTAAATTTTAATTTAGGTGATCATCAACGCAAATTAAATCTATGTGGGCATTTCTTAGTGTAATGACACATTCCACTCAGTACTTATTATTATCAGTTATTTTCATGGTGGAAGAAAATCTGGGGGTTAGATAAAGGTAGTTCATATTTGGTTTATTACAATGATAAATTATTTTAATTTTTTTTTGGGTTAAATGTTTATATTGGTTATTCATTACTTTGTAAGTTTATTTAGTTTTAAGTCGTATGATTTAATTATTAATTTATTTGATTGCTTTTGAAGAAATATTATATAATATTTATTTTAATTTTTATATACATTGAAAATTTATTATTGTCAAACAATTCATAAATAAATTGGATAAATCATAAAACAAATATTAACATACATCTATTGACACTCTAAATATGATTAAAACCCAGCTTGCAAGTGTCTTCTATACAATATAATAAATATTATAACTATTAACGGGCTTATATTTGTTGAGATGCTCGCACAACACCAGTTGAGTTGTTTTATATCAATGGTTATAATGTCTACCCCCAATAATGATGCAACCCTTTAATCCAACGTAGTTTTCTGCTTTTATTTGTTGTACACAAAAAGCTATTAAATAATGGTCACCTTTGTACAACCTTGCAACTTTGAAAGAAGAATCATAACAAAAATGACAATATCAACCTGTAAACCCTATGTGATTCCCTGCTCTTGCAATTCATCCCTTCCCTACACTAAACTCATCACCGAAACATAAACAAACTAGATATAATATTTTGACAATCCATTAAAGTTAATAAATTGTTTTTGAATAACATATATACATAAACAAATTATTATTTTTAAATTATACCAAATTTATTATTTTTAAATTATAATAAGATGTTTAATTTTAGAATGTGTTATACTCAAAATGTAAAGACTTTTATATGTTTCTTTAAAAAAAAGGTCTATTGAAAAATTAGAGAGGTTTTGGTTTTTGGTTTTTGTTTTTTGTCTTTCATTTTTTTTTCTTTCTTTTAATTAAATGGTTGATAGGATACCACTTTTCTTGTTGTTGAATTTAGAATCAAAATTAAACTTGAAATTGAGGAGCTACATATTTTGGCCAACTCAACCATAGCTCACAAACACATATTACATTAATTATTATTATTAATTTTAATGAGTTAACTATAAGAAATAAAAATATTTCTATGAAATAAGAGTTTTGAAAATTTCATGTTTCACCTTGACAATATAAATAACCTCCCAAATCACTTTAAAATGTAAACCACAGGTTCAAAGGAAGCAAGCCATGATGAGTACCATATTGATAGAATATATAAAAATTAGTAGATAAAAACACACTCTATGTACATATTATTTAAAGCACTCAAATTATAAATTAAACTTCCTCAGAGAGCTAGCAAGACCTTTACCTATACTCCCAATGATTTGTAGATCTCCACAATTAACTTATCATGGAAATCTTTACCACCCATATTTGCAAGGGCCTAACTAATTCTGTATTAGGTCCTATTGAACATTATATTTGCATATGCATCTCTCATTTTTGTAATCCATGATTTTAAAGAAACCTTAATGGCCAATTTTATGTTTTCCAGCTTTAACTTTGGCACAGATTTCAGCTTTCAAGCCAGCATTCCCTTATGGCCATCCAATTATCACTATTCTCAATCTCTTTCTTACTCGATTAAAATTATCCATCCTTTTGTAACTTTGTCTCTACATAAATCTCCTCAAAAACATGAAAACCCCTGTGTTGTATGAATAAATTCCCCCCATCCTTGTTTGATGGCACCACCATTTTTTTTTGCAATATTTGTTGGTATTTGTAGTTTTTACGAGAAATCTTTATCCTCTAGTGTCTCTTATTTTATTAATGAATCCTTTAAAGTCTATGAAAAAGATATGAAGATCAAGTCCAATAGTAAGTTGGACCTGAACAGCAAAATATTGATGAATATTTGAAGCAAAAGAGAAAAAAATACAATCCTTTGCTGGGAAATACCTAACTTTTCCATAAAGTGGGGCTCAGGGTAGATGGATGATGACATAGAGAGTAAAAAGATTATCATAAAAGAGGTTGGAGTTGGTGACATTTTATTGTAAACTGTCTTGCAATATATCTACATGACTACTTTATCATTTTACTATAAAATCTTTTATACTAATCCTGCTATGAACGGTCTTTAGTGGCACGCTGAATGAGCAAATGTTTATGGCTATTTGGATAGTTGAAGTCAGCATAAATCCATTCCCCTCTCGCTTGGTAAGAGAAATTGTCTTTCCATGCCATTCCCAGTGCATGTTGAACATCGTCATTAGCAAAGGATGTCTATCACCTTCAGAGCATTGATGTTGCCTCCATATGCAGATTATTACCATGTCAACTAAACGATTGCCATGTCATCTAAACGAATATTCTTCTATCATGTCTCTTATGAGATGAATCTTGAGGAGTTCCCCCACCATATAACCCACGAACTTAATAAAAAATGTTGTAAGAAGATAAAATAAAAATATTTCATTTTTTTTATTTTAGATATTCTTCTTTTAAAGAGTTTGAGTGAAACGTTTCAATGATAAAATTAAAATAAAAATAAACTTATTAAAATTTTGATTTGAATTAATTTGAGTTAATGATTATAATAATTTTTGTTTGAAAATATGAAAAATAAAAAATGAAGAAATGAAAACAAAAATGGTTGAGTTGTGCTTTAATAAATTGATTGGAAGGAAAATTAAATTATAAAAAATAAAAATAAAAAATAAAAAATCCACGTTGGTGATATTCAGCACCAAAAACCAGTGGCCTGGCATTTCCAGTATAATATATTGGAGCTCGATGGCTTTTATGCTCTTTTAGCGAAACAATGAATTATTGCCTCCGTTTCATAAGAAATTTTGTAATCCGTGGGAGCTCTCCTTAACGGAAAGGAACATACCGTTATTCGGTTGGGGATTGGATGATTTGGTGTGAGAAGATCAGAAAATTGACGATAGTATATATCTTCTTAATGAAATATATATTAGCAATTGTTTTGAAGGTATAAGGGAAGTAGGAGATTTTTTTTTTTTTTTTCCAAATCATATTATATTATATACTTTCATTTTAATATTATATGTTTTAATTGTATGATATTATAATATATTTTTAAATATATTATATGTTTCAATATATGTTATATTATATATTTTAATATATTATTTTATTTTAAAATATTTTTCAAATTTTATATTAATATAATTTATATATATATATATATAAAGTTGAAGTGGGATAATAATTATATATCATTTTATAATTAATATTTATAATTTTATATATGTAATATTATAATTAATACTAAAAATATATTATGTATTTAGTTATATGAGATATTTTATTATCTTATATAATTTATTTATCTTTTATATTATAATTTATTATATATTATAATTTTTTGTATTATATATTATATTATACATTAAATATATGATCTTATTACATTTTATTGTATTAAACATTTTACTATTAAATTTTAATACAATATATTTATATTTATATTTAATAATAATAATAATAATAATAATAATAATAATAATAATTATTATTATTATTATTATTATTATTATATAAAAGTATTTATAATCATATATGTAATTTTAGTATTATTAATTAAAATATTAAAAATTATATAATAATATAATAAAATATTATTATATGATTAAATATATTTATATTATACTATTATTTTCTATATATTAATATTTTAAATATTATTTTATTTATACATATAACTTATATATATATATATATATATATATATATATATATATATATATATATATATATAATATTAGTTATATGTATAAATAAAATAATATTAAAAATATTAATATATAGAAAATAATAGTATAATATAAATATATTTAATCATATAATAATATTTTATTATATTATTATATAATTTTTAATATTTTAATTAATAATACTAAAAATACATATATAATTATATTATATTATCTAATAATAATAATAATAATAATAATAATAATAATAATAATAATAATTATTATTATTATTATTATTATTATTATTATTATTATTATTATTATTATTATTATTGTATATTTTATTATATAATATTATTTTCACTTCATGAGTTTTGAGATATAGACAACATGATATGAGAATAAAAAGTAAGAGTTGTTAATTATTTTTCCAACGTGTCACTTAAAGTGACAAAGCATAATTATCAGTTTCAAAAAAATTAATGCACTATATTCAAAATCTTAGAAAATTAAATAGATGTCCTCCCGATTGACAAGGAGATGAACAAGCGTATATGCCCCAATCACTCTCCTAAAACCATCTTCACAAATCATGATCTCCATTTTTTTAACTTCCACCGCTATCATGAGTTCAACATAGATGACAATGGATCATGGATCGAGTGCCAAAGATAAGAGATATATTGAATGTTGTAAATATTTGCAATGTCTCTTTGTATCCTCTACCTATTCCCCTATGCACATTTATGTTATACATTGCACGTCGAAGTCTAAAAAGTAGAACTCTTATTGTTTGTTATCATTTTGTAGCAGGGGACAGAAACTAAAAATTTAGCGTGTCAGCATTGGAATGGGGCCAAACAGTACATATAAATATAGATTCTATAATAATAATAATATTATTAATATTATTATTATTATTATTATTATTATTATTATTTTTATATAATATATAGTATATTAGTTTTCATATATAAATTATAGTTATGTATATTTTATTAATATATTCTATACATTATTAATATATTAACAATGTACTAATGTATTGATTTTTAATATTGGATAAATTACACCATGAACAAAATATTAGAGATTTGGTAGGAATATGTATTAAAAATGTGTTTAGCAAACAATAAAAATCAACAATTTCAACATTGTCCATTTTTTATTTTCTATTATATTATACAATTGGTGGTAAGATTAAATTATATAATATTCTATCACATAATAATAATAATATAGTATATATGATTATAATATTATATGGTGTCAATGATCATACCAATTTACACTCCCTCACTTTATGAAATCAAAATATTGCATTCCTTCCACTAATTTGGTTAGGAGTTGTTCATAACATTTTGTGTACAAATGGTTAGACAAGGTCAACAACCATGAGTTTTGAGTTAGATATAGCTATGGATTTACACTATTTCACTTTATAAAATTGTGTTTTATCAAAACAAAAAATCATGTCCCTTCTAACATAACTTGCATTTTTGAAACAAATTCTTGTAAGATCAAAAACATGTCATTATTATTAATCAATACAATAATATTATAATCACTAAAAATTCAATAATTAATGTTGAATTAATTATATTATATAATAAATTAAAATTTTAATTAACCCCCAACAAACATATAAAAATAAAAAATAACCTCCAAAAAAATTAGGGATTATTAATAGAGTACACAAAAGAATCACATGTAGAACCCACAACACACTCTACCATGCACTATGCATCAACATAGTCCTACACAAGATGAGTAGACAACCTATAAATGAATCGGGTCAATGAGATACTTATGCCAGGATGACCAATGCTAGAGGATTCCATAGAGAAAGGGGTTTCCTAATGGATGATACACCATTCGAGGGGTATTATTGTGTAGGTCCATGCTAATAGCCATAAAACCTTTAAAAGGTGCTCAATTTCCCCATTAGACCATCTAGGGATCATCAACCCAATATAAGCATCTGATAACCCTATATAGTTATGATTTGGAAACTCACTAGGCATGGAGATTCACTCAAGCCCATGGGTATCCTCAACAAATATAATGACACATGATAAGATTCAGAATAACAATGAGTTATCTCACTAGCTATGATTAAATATAGTCTTGATAACAAGGAGGTACCATAACAGGTACACTAGGTCCTGAAGGTGAACCAATGGCACCAACTAGCCAAAATTTAACCTAAACCATACTCACAATATTGCCATGGTTATTAGGTAACCACAAACATATAACCAACATGAATGTTTACCATTCACCAAGCAAAAGTGCTTATGCTAAAAAGGGCACAACATCCTTTATCCATCATATTATATAACCAAGGACATGTCCTTATGGGTTATTACCTGATTTAGGATAATCACTAATTGTTATGATGAACCAACATCAATAGTGTTACCCAGTGAGGTTTATGTTCATAAATCCCCGACCATAGTGTTCTCGCACTAGAAGTTCATCCCAACTCCTTAAATTAAGGATAATGAATGATTTAGCTAGAAGAGAAATGAATTATTTGAGTGACAATTAGCCATTTGGCTATTTATAATAACATAAGTTAAATCAATTATGGACTATATTAGAAAATAATTGGTTGACACATAATGAATTGCTTGCATATGACCAATTATGCAATCCAAGGAGTAATGCACCAAAATTAGAATCATGTTGAGCATCTGAGGATCAACCCACAAACACATTAATAATTATAAAGCAAGATTGATCCCATGTAATTTAAATTAAGAATAACCATTTATTAGCTTCCTGATTGACCAAGGCTTCATGTTTACACTACCCATAAGACATATCATAACCATTTGGCATGGCTAAATTCACAACCTTAGATGATAATAATGATTGTTTCGTTGCTTTGCCAAATTGCTAATGCTTGATATAAACACTATCGAAATGGAATACATATGAATTATCATTCCTAATTAGCAAAGGTATATCATGAGATAAGGATACATTTAAGTTGAATTTGCAAACTAATGAAGAGATATAAATCATTTAGAATAACACCATAAACCAAGTTCCCACAAGGCCGTAACATATTGCATTTATAATTTATTTTTTAGTACTTAATAGTATGATGTGGCCGAATTACAACATGCATGAATACATATATGAAATGAGTCTATATACTTATTTTTTTAAGCAATAAGTCTTCTCAAGATTAAAATTGCTATTATATATTTAATTTGGAATGCTCTAAGCATCCCCCAGGTAACCAATAGGGAAATGAATAGAATAATCATCTCACATACATAATTTAATATCTGAGACAAGTTGGATAACATTGACACATATGTGTAATTTTTTCTAGCCATGGCTAATATAGCCTTGATTACCAATTCTATGTGGGTAATTCTCCTCATAACAAGGGACTTCCAATAACTTAATTTTAACCATGTTCAAGTGAAATTATTCAATGTATAGCTACCATGTTATCATATAATACTTAATTTTAGTATGTTAATTATAATTATAAAATGAATATTTAAAAATACATGTAGTTACAAACAATAGACTGGGTCATCGAGTCCAAAATTACATGAATAGAGTTGATACAGTAACCGAAAAACCCTCTTAGGTTGGTAGTTTTATCATGTGAATATAAATACAAGTCTGAAGGCATAAGCACAAGGAATCTAGTGTGCTATCCAACAAGTACAATTTTTGATTCAGGCATTCAATAAAATATATATCAACTACAATGATTTAGCATTACAAAAATCTCAACCAACAACTTTATCACTCCCACAACCTCCATAGGTTAACCAGGATGTACATGGCCTTTAACAAGTAACCCATTAAATAGAAAATGAAATAAATAAGGGAAGAGCCAACTGAATGAAAATCTTTGTACTAAAAAGGTGGAAATAGGTGTGTCATCTTAAGCTAGAAATGTGTTCCTCTTTCAAAGAAATATTCTAATAATTAAATTATATTTTAATAAAACAAGTTCTAAAAGGGAAACAACCAAGCTAATTTAATTTCACACAATGGAAGTAAGCATCCCAAAATTACTTATTATTGTAATTAATTATTTTACAAAAGAGCAATCAAGATTGAACCACTATATGAACTCTCAATAAACAAGGTAATGCATAACCATGTAATTCATATGAGACAATATTGATCATTCTCATAACACATGGAAATTTAATATACAACAATGAAGAGTACTCAAATGTTATCCATTCATAAAAAATTTGATACATTAACAAATTCATTTCTCAATGAGTGCTACTATCTAAATTAAAATAACATAAATGTATACATATGGTAGATTAAATACCTCTTTTTTAAACATAAAATCTCAAGTAATTAAAACCATCATTAAAGCAAAGTAATGCAAAAAATAGGATATGTATGAGCAAGGATAATATCAATAAACTACTAGTCCCTACAAGAATAACCTTTCACAAGAATCTTTACTAAATTAAATCTGAATCTAAGCATTGTTAGTAAGAGGATAACAATATCAACTTCAATATTTTATCGATTAATCAATGGTGTATTAAATTACAAAAGATAAACTAAGTGGCAATATACTAGTTTTCCTCCTTTCTTTGTTACATACTAAACCACACAACCATAATCACCTCAATATCATCAAGCAACAACTCAATAGGCAAGCATTATATGTTAAAAACCACATAAGCATGTATGGATGTATAATGGTTAATTAACTCAAGATATACATTCATAGAATTAAACTTCCATAGTATTCCAACCAACTCCAAATCTTGTTATATAGGAATAAATACAGTTCAACATGTCTAAAAATTACTATTTCCACTACAAGTGGCATCTTAGGCCAACATGATTTCCATATCAGCAAAAGTTGTTATGCAATAATTCACACTTTATTAAAAGTTGCAACCTATGTTTCATTAGGTATGTAAGGTGGGTTAAGTATAAGGTATTTGTTCATTGTATTTAATACCTAAAGAGAATATCAAAGGTGAGATACTCATCACAGTTGTTTAACTAATAGTGAGGTTTTCATACCAGGACATTGTTAAATATTTGGGGAAAAACCTACCCCATCTTTAGTAAAATGAAAACATGTTAATTTTATTTCCTTTATAATATGACCATAAGCAAGGAAATAATGACTATAAATCTGATTTCACCAGATCAATTATAAAACCCTCTATTAAGATTTAACATGCCCAACTAAATAGCCGTTAATTAGAAAAACACCAGAGGGTTTAACATACCCAAATTAACAGCTACTAATTAGAAAAACACTAGACATTACCCAAATTCTTACCCTTTCTTTCTTGAAGCAAATTAACCAACAATTTTCACACAAAAGTTTTATATTTGCCCCTGGTTATGGCATATACTCATGTGAGAATAATCAATATCCTAAAAAATGGATATACCTAGTAGGGTTTTCAAATAGCATGCAATTTATTAGTATTTAATTTAAAAATTATAATTTACACCTAGAAGGGGAAGATAAACACATGCTAAAGACCAAACAAATATATTTTTATAACTTGCAAATATTATCATAAATTTTGAAAACTAGAATATAGCTTGGAAAGAGGAATTCACATGTCTATAAAATATGCATACAAGGTTTTAAATTTTACCTTTGCTTTCCCCTCTAAGTCATCCACCTGGTCTTTCTAATCCATCCTTCCTTATTTTCCTATCACTAAGGCCTAAAATGCAGGTCTACAATGCTTTAATTCCTCCATGATCTCCCCACTCCATTTTTGCCTTTCTTTCAAACCCCAACACCATCTCTCCCATAGGGTAAACTCTTCAAAAGAAATAAAAAAATAAAAAAGATAGCCTAGACACATAACCCTAATGCCACTCTACATGCTAAATTTAATTATTAATCAAGTCTGTAAAATAAAAGGCTATGCCCAACATTTCAATTTTCACTAAGGAGGAGACATAGCTTCCTTCATATAATTTATATTTCTTTCCAAACCCACATATGTGGTGAATTATAAAAAGGATTATGGTCAAAGGGGTATTAATATATTTCTTTTGTTTTTATTTTATTTAATCTTCACAATCACATAGATGTTCAACAAATCACCCCTAAGATAATATACCATAATAAACAAAATAATAACAACATACATTTACTAATTCTTTCCAAACCTGAGTCATACATATTAACAAACATTGGACATGGTTAAGAGGATGCAATACAATGTTTCATTGTTATACCTAGCTATGAGCCTAACCAAACACCCCCATTCCACAAGATAGCAAATAATTTAAAAATAAGACCTTATTTATAATGCCATAAATTTTAAGTCCATACGGCCTATAAAAATGGCCAAGTGTCATGACTTAGGATAATATAATCCATTTTTACTTACACACACCAATGTCGTCAAAGGCATAACTCATAGGATCTCAGGGCATGATGAAATATGCTACTCATGGATGTCTATACATTCATGTATGTGTGTGTGTGTGTGTGTGTGTGTGTGTGTATTCAAGACTAAGGTAATATATATATATATATATATATATATATATATATATATATATATATATATATATATATATATATATATATATATATATATATATATATATATATATATATATATATATATATAATGTAAATAGATTACCTTAGTCTTGAATATATATATATATATATATATATATATATATATATATATATATATATATATATATATATATATATATGATTGAAAATATTGGTCTAATTCCAATCTAGATCCAGATAAATATACATTAGACCTTGACAGCTTAGTTAGACCACAATGTCGACTGACAGGGATGTGATATCCTCCCCTCCTTAAAGAGGAGCCATCCTGATGACAAGGAAACAACTAAGAATCATGCTAAACCTAACATAAACTTTAACAATATTTTCATATAATGTTTACACTTACAATAACTCAATAGATAACTCAAGAATAGATCAAAATATTGATAATTTTTACCAATTATTATCAACATAACAGTTATGCATACTATGTACTTATGTAGTCTAATACAAAAAAATAAATATTGCCATACTCTTACCCTCTTGGTATAACTAGAAGATCTTTCAAACCCACATCATGAGTAAACACATGATCTTACCTTGATGATATCTAAATTCTACCTCCAAGACAACCATGCCCTTCATTCAACCAGGCTATAAAACCGTCATTTCAACTCAGTTTCCTTTTGTAAAGACAAGGTGAGTGAAATGAGGTGTGGCTCACACCCATTTCATCCATTAACTTATGCAATAATGAAACTCAAATCATAAATTAAAATCCATATTTTTGTGCCTCATAGGGCCATGGTTTCACTCAAGAACCATTAAAACTTAAAGCAATAAGTTTTCCCAGTTTAACCTTACTCTTAGCTTGGCAAGCTTATTAAAAAGCTAACGTTATCAATGCAATACTATTAAACTTTACCTATATTCTAACCACCTATGCAGTTAGACAATCAATCAATCCATGCAAAAATATACATTATAGGCTACAATTACCAAAAATACTACAATATATAAACATAAAAGAGTTTTTAGCACTCTTCAACCACCAATTCTCAGTTGAAAATCAAATAAAACAAAAACATATACTGGGATTTTTATGTTGGCCATGAACTTGTGACAAAAGTTTTAAATAGTAAAATAATTTTCAATAGAACCTTCCTCATAATCAGGAATTATTATCATCTAAATCAGCAACTTAAATAGTAGTTTCTCTAAGAAAACCAACATATCTCAAAAAAATCATTAGATTCACAGTGTTGACTTCCCATAGCATTTATGTTATATAACTATATATGTGTGTATGTAAACTCATGCTTTTATATCCTTCTACAGAATGATGAAAAACATAATATTTATATAGGTACATGACATTTCCATCACCTAAAGTATGTCTCACATGTACTTATTTCATTCATTATAGAATGAAAATCAATAACAAAAGCCATAATAATATGGTCCCCACAACATGTGTGGTGCATGCCTACTTCTTGGTAAGATTCATCACATAATTTCAACAAGAATATAAATCTATCATCCATGGTTACTTACCTTTCACCATTCATCATTCATGGTTTAATGAAACATTCCTCACCAACCACACTGAACATCGTAGAAGTCATACCCAACATTCACATGCAACCCCAAGTTTTTCTGCATGTTATCCACAAATTTTATGAGCTCACATGATAGTTACAAAGATCCATTTCCACCATTACATGCACTTAACTCATTACATAGTAATGAAATACATAAAATAAATAAAATCCAGATGATTATGACTTAACATTGCTCCTCTTGAGCATAAAATCAACATGCATTTTAGCCATGCTTTAATAATTAGCAAAAAATTAGCAAGTATAAAAGCAATACCTAGAACACAACATGGTTTCACTCACCATTCAACACATTCCAATAAATAAAAATATTCATGCCAAAATATTATTTTTAGGTAATATAACCATTACCATATGAATAACATGTTTGACTTTACAATTCAATATGTACTTATATTTTAGCAAGTTCAGTCTTGCTGATTTTTCATGTAAGTCTAATTTATAGGACCAAATAGTGCTTTTACAAGGCTATATAGACAAATTTCACAAGGTTTTTTGTACAAAAACCTCAAAGAGGTAGTTTAAGGAACACTCAATCCAAGAGTTTACCATTAGGCATGAAGATGCCATAGCCATCATGTGGCACTCATGGTGCACAACCCGAATGAATCAAGTGGCTACTTCATGCAAAGGGGAGAAGTGAGTTTTCATCCTATATGAGAGTCCACTCCCTAGCCTATACCTAGTATAATCATCATTTATATAGTGTTTTATTTAACTTAAACCTCTTACTTTCATAAAAATTAATGCTAGAGTAGTGATGTGGGAGCACATTAAACAACACATTCACTATATCTTGAAAGGTCTCCAATAAAAGAGGTTGATTCAAGAATGAAACTTACATCATAATATGGTACATTATCACATCACAACACCTAATAATATACATAACTAATATATATCTTCAAGTCAATATGGGGTTTACAAACCAAATACATTCATACAAAATAAAAAGTTACAAGTTTACATGAGGATCTAGAGGTTTAGTAAATTATAGCACACATGAGGATCTAGAGGTTTAGTAAATTATGCTAAGGTATTTTTTCCACATTGCACCTCTTAAAAACATAGGTAAGTACAAGGATCCACCGTCCTCAGCGATCTACCCAATGTCTAAATGTCATCAAAAAATGACATAGATATCTAGCATAAAACACTATGCTTAGTTTTAAGGATCTAAAATCCATCAACATCAAATTTTATCCAAGATGACATATATATCCAATGTAAAACATCATTATTAGTTTCAAGGATCTCAAATCCATTAACACCTTCTTTCAAGGAATGTCGTGTTCCACATAACCCATAAATCTACATCCATGAATATTGGAAGTTTATGAACCAAGTTCATGCCTCATGGGTTAGATGGATCATGCTCATTGTTAATAATGAGAGATCTCCAAAATATCCTCACTTACCCAAGAAAGTAAGTCATATTCACCCACTAGGCCCTCCAGGCTTAAGTTACATTCTTGGGAACTCACAAGAGGGTCAAAGCATAATAGTCTACCCCACTTTTGGACATAAGGAGGCCACATACACTTTCATCTTCTCCTCAAAATATCTTGAGTTTTGATCATTGAAACTAATCAAAAAATATGTTTTTTACTATACGTATAAATATGTAGTGCATATGCATTTTTTTAATTTTTAAAAAAATCATTAACTATTTTTTAAGATTTATTTTTTAATATTTTTTATAATTTTTTTCTTCCTAGCTAGTGGGACACAGTGTTATACTTTGACCCAAGAGTATTATACCTCAATCATCATAAGATGGCCTACCCATACAAGCTACTTATTATCATCAAATATGGTTTCCTAATTCCAATAATAAGCTCTATCACTATCCTTCCAATTGAATCATGTCAACAAGTCAAAGGTTGACTAGCAATGCTTGCTTTAATGCAACATAATATCAAGAAAAGGATGAACTTAGCCAAGGCTCCAGGTCAATATTACATCATCATCATCATAGAAATCATAGTTTTCACAACTATAATATAGTGATAATCACAAAAGACATCCACATGGATGTAAAATATATATAACCATGAGCATCATGACATCCTCATGGATGTAAAAACTCAAAAAAAAAAACCAAATAATCATCACATGGGTGTGAAACATAACTAAGGGCATCAATACCACTTTATGGGAATAAACATACCCATGATCAGAATACCCACATCATGGAATCAAAATATGTCCATGCACTCAACAACCCCTAGCCTTCTAATTAACAAAACCATGAACTCCTTCATATAACTTGAAGGGCCAAAGGCACATAGTAAACCAAACCTAAATTTAACTGAATACATATATTTTTATCACCTTAGTATTATGATGCATAATACTTGTTCACTTTTAGATTACAATGGTTACAATTTAGCCAACCATAATCAAGTTTTTTATCGAAACCCTATCTAGACTTAGCTTATAAGTCCATCACTTGGAACAAAATAATGTTCCCAAGAATTAAACACAATACTTAGAAATTTATTTGCTTAATGCAACCCATTAGGTGTAGTAACACACAACCAAGAAATAATTTACCATTGCTTGCCTCAGTTGTCAATAATTGTAGTTAGATAACTCAGAGTTCGTCCATGATGAGTGATAATAAAACAAATAAAATAAGAAAGGATAAATGCTTTGAGGTTACCACCAAACCATAGAGAATCTAACAATGCCTTATAAGGCTATTTATTTTTTAGATATCTATCTTAGCATAGCCAAACTGATATAAACACACATTTATGAACAAAAGAGTTGCATACATGTAATAGTTCAATATACTTTCACCAAAGTTTACCATCATGACTCCCCAAAAGTCAACTTGATTGAAACAATATTGATCAACTAGGATCAAATCAAAATTGTGGAGACATTCTTACTCCACTTACAACCTTGCAGCTTGCAAGGGCATGCTAGTTACTTAATGTTAGCATCATTGCACTCTTGCAACAAACTCCATCAAATATTTCATTACTGAACAATAAATTAAATTAGTATTACCTATAAGGCTAGAAATGTTTATCACCACCATCCATATTTTTCATCTCCCCAAAGGATCAATATATTCCTACAACAATAGAAAATTATAAGCTCGACTGGTTCACACATTAAGACTAGTTCCTTGTACCCAATCTAGCCCTCCAGGTTAAAGCTAAACCCTTGGTCCTCTCAAGGTCATAATGTTCTAATCGTATAGTTATTGGTTGACCATAAAACCCATCAAAATATAATGAACATTATTTCCATTTATTCTAAGAATGAAGCCTTTACCACTTATCTCCTATTGACCTGCCCATACAACACAATGGTCGACAAGTGAGGCTTGCCTAAATGCAACCAAAATTGAGAAGGCTTAACACAACCAAGGTAAAGGTAGAGAGTAATGGCCATCATGTAAAAATTATATTTCCATCATCCTAATGTCTTATAATGACACTAACTTAATCACATTATCTATCACCCTTGTAGGTTAATATGCTCATATATTCACACATCTATGCATCAGTTGTATCAATATATTTTTCACCTATATAAGTAAGTGGTATAATTATCTTAAACTTGTTGACACTTGGTTAACCAAAATCAAAACCCTCACATGAAGTCTAGACCATGTACAAAACCCTCACATGAAGTCTAGACCATGTGCATAACCCATCTTAGACTAGGATAAATCATTAGGAAACATTCTCAACATTACTCATTACATGTTCATGTGTTCCCAAACATTCCTTGATTGGATTCAAAAGCTTTTATAGCCCCAACAAGGATTTATTCTCACTTTTCAAGCCACCCAAATCTCATATTTTCTCGCATGATCACCATACAACTTGACTCTATTTTTAATTGGTGAGTCATAGAATTACCTTTCAAGCATCTTGCCATTGTAAAACCTCACTTAGAGTAGCCATAGGAATGAAAAAAATAATAAATACAACTTAAATTAGTTGTAAAATGAATTAACATTCATACTTACTTCCAATAAGTGAGATAAAATAAACCTTATTCTCAAAAATACTCATAGCACAAGCTCTGATTCTAGATGAAACAACCTCCAAAAAAATTGAGGATTTTTAATAGAGTACACAATAGAACCATGTGTATAACCCACTACACACTCAACCATGTACTACACATCAACACAATCCTATACCAGATGAGTAGACAACCCATAAATATATTGGGTCAATGAGATACTTATGTGAGGATGACCAAACACTATAAGATTCCATAAAGAAATGGATTGCCTAATGGATGATAAACTCTTTGAGGAGTATTAGTGTGTGGATCCACACTAATATCCATTAAATGTTTCAAAGACACTCAATTTCCCGATCAGACTGCCTAGGGATCCTCAACCCAATATAAACATCTAATAGCCCTATATGGTTATGATTTGGCAACTCACTAGGCAAGTAGATTCACTCAAGCCCATGGGTATCTTTAACAAGGATAATGACACAGGGTAAAATTTAGTATAATAATGAGTTATCTCAATGGTTATGATCAAATATAGTCCTAATAACAAGGAGGTACCATAATAGGTACAATAGGTCCAGAGAGTGAACTAATGGTACCAACTATCTAAGATTTGGCTTAAACCATGCTCACAATATTGTCATGGTTATTAGGCAACCATATACATTCAACCAGCATGAACATTTTATGTTCATCAAGTAAAAGTGCTTATGCTAAAAAGGGCACCACATCCTTTATCCATCCTATTATTTAACAAAAGACACATCCTTATGAGGTTATTACCCAATTTAGGATAATCATTAATTGCTATGATGAACCAACATCAATAGTGTTACACAGTCATGTTTATGTTCATAAATCCCTAACCATAGTGTTATCTCACTAGAATTTCACCCCAACTCTATAAATTAAGGATAATGAATGATTTAGCGATAAGAGGACTGATTTATTTGAGTGATAATCAGTCATTTAGATATTTATAATAACATAAGTTAGATTATTTAAGGACTATATTAGTGAATAACTGGTTTCCACATAATGTATTGCTTGCATATGGCCAATCATGTAATCCAAGGAGTAATGCATCAAAATTTTAATCATGTTGAGCATCGGAGCATCAACCCACAAGCAAGCTAACAATTATAAATGAAGATTGATCCCATGTAATTCAAATTAAGAATAACCATTTATTATCTTGTCAATTGACCAAGGCTTCATTCTTACACTAACCATAAGACATATCATAACCATTTGGCATGGCTAAATCCACAACCTTATACCATAATAATGATTGTTTTATTGCTTTTCCAAATTGTTAATGCTTGATATAAACGCTATCAAATTGGAATATGTATGAATTATCATTCTTTAATAGCAAAGGTATATCATGAGACAAGGACAACATTTAAGTTGAATTCATAAGTTAATGAAGAGATATAAATTACTGAGAATACCATCATAAACCAAGTTCCCACAAGGCCATAACATATTACATTTATAATTTAATTTTCATTACTTCATAGTATGATGTGGATGAATTACAATATGCATGAATACATATACCAAATGAGTTTATATACTTAATTTCTTAAGTAATAAGTGTTCCCAAGATTAAGATTTTTATTTTATATATAATCCAAAATGATCCAAGTGCCCCATAATTAATCAACAGGGAAATGAATAGAATATTCATCTCACATACATAATTTAATAACTGAAACAAGTTGGATAACATTGACACATATGTGTAATTATTTCATCCATGTCTAATATATCCTTAATTACCAATTCCACATTGGTAATTATCTTCATAACAAGGGAATTCCAACAACATAATTTTAACCATGTTCAAGTAAAATTACTCAATGTATAGCTTCCATGTTACCATATAATCCTTAATTTAAGGATGTTGATTATAATTACAAAATGAATACTAAAAAATAAAACATGTAGTTGAAAATAATAGACTAGATCATTGAGTCTAAAATTACATGAATAGGGTTGATATAATAACCCAAACACCCTCATAGGTTGGTAATTTTATCATGTGAATGTAAATACATGCCTGAAGGCATAAGCACAAGGAACCCATTGTGCTACCCAACAAGTACAATCTTTGATCAAGCATTCAATAAAGTATATACCAACGACAATGATTTAGGATTACAAAAATCTCAACCAACAAATTTATCACTCCCACGCCCTCCATGGGTTAACAAGAAAGTACACATCCTTCAATAGGTGACCCATTAAATAGGAAACCAAACAAACAATGGAAGAGACAATTAAATGCAAAGCCTTGCATTGAAAGGGTGTAAATAGGTGTGTCATCTTGAGTTAGCAATGGTTCCTCCTTCAAATCAATATTATAAGAATAAATTTATATTTTAATAAAACAAGTTTCATAAAGGAAACAACCAAGCTAATTTAATTTCACACAGTGGATGTAAGCAACCCAAATTTACTTACTGTTGTAATTCATCTTTTTACAAAAGAGCAATCAAGATTTAACCACTATATAAACTCTCAACAAACAAGGTAATTCATTACGATGTACTTCCTATGAGATAATATTGATCATTCTTATAAAAAATGGTAATATAATCTATAAAAGTGAATATTACTCAATTCATATCCATTCATAACAATTCTAATGCATTAACAAATTTATTTCTCAATGAGTGCTACCATCCAAATTAAAATAACATTATGGTATACATATGACAGTTCAAATACCTCCTTTTTGAACATAAAATCTCAATTAATTCTAGCCATCATTAAGGAAAATTAATTCCAAGAATAGGATATGTATGAGAAAGGCTAATATTAATAGACTACTAGTCCCTACAAGAATAACCTTTCACAACAATCTTTGCTAAATTAAATCTAAATCTAAGCATTGCTAGTAAGAGCATAGCAATAAAAACTTCAACATTTTCTCAATTAATAAATGGTATCTTATCTTATAAAATAACAACTAAGTGGTGGTATACTAGTTTTTCTCCTTTATTTGTTACATATTAAACCACACAACCTTAATCACCTCAATATCAACAAGAAACAATTCAATAGGCAAGCATTATGCAAAACCCCATAAGCATGTATGGATGTATAATGGTTAATTAACTCAAGATATACATGTTGTCACCAAATCTTGAACCCTATAAGAGGGAGTTCAAGATTATTCTAGATTTTGGAAATATGGGAACACTTCCATGTATGTGGGTGTACCTATAGCAGAAGTGAGCCTCTAGATTTAAAGGGCTAGCTTCCTAAATGTATCTTACAAATATTATCACTTTTCTAACGCTTGATTGTGGGGGGGAAAGGGTTAGAAATTTCATGAGACAAAATTATTCTAAAATGGTGATGCACCAAGATGTTTTTCACATTACTATCATACTCTATCACAAAGAGACATGGCATACAACACTAGTCTAAGTGTCTTAGAATATACTAGCATTAGTGTTTCAATATGAAGGTGAGATGCATGAATAATTTCCAACGAAAATAAAACCATAAATAAGTTACAAGTACTAATTTTAATTATACACTTACGATAGATTCATACATTTGATTTCACTTAATATGACCTGTTAGGCTTAAATCACTTGCATCAAACATAGAAGAACTGAGAGAAAACAAGGATATATAAATATCTCTAAAGTATTCACTATACATCTCCTCACACACTTTGAGAAATTGATATATAAACTCAAACTAGATTACATTTATTGTTCTAAGTTAAAGTACAATGTCAAAACCAGTAGGGATTTTCCATACATGGTATGGTATTAGATTACAAAGGCCAAAATGGAAACTACTTATATAACTTCAAAGAGTGGAGAAAAGAAAGAAGTTCAAGAATCACTCAAACACATGTCTAGGAATGATAACCAGTTATGTTTCAGGTCAAATTGAGTTTGAAATAAACCATGAATGCCTTTTAGGAATATGTCCATATAAATCATGACAAACTCTCCAAAATAGTACAAAGATTCTTTAGCTAGCCTTCATGAAATTGTTTTCATCATGGATCATCTCTCAAGCATTTGAAACTAAAATAAGAGAGTAAACACAGGTGTTATGATAGTCATATATGTTTTTTAGGTTTTTATCTATCTTTTAGACATTTTCATTTACCATATTCAATCACTCATTTCTTTCCTAGACTTCATTCTTTACATTTGGTAGTCATTGTTTATATTTAGTCTTTGATTAATCTTTCATGGTGGCATACAAGTTTGAAGAGATGTATTTACTATAGAGTCCTTTGATTCTACATATTTGACCATGTGACCTTCCTAACCACTTTGTTTGTTCTATTTTATAATTTTTAATGTCATTATTTAAACATGTATCCCATCTTGTCCATCTGGAGTCTAGTTGAATATGCCCAGTCGACCCCTCCTGGATTTTCTCTACTTCAAATTTCAATGCTGGTCATTGATCATTGATCTAAGATCCTAAGATTATGATAGTTGTAAACATTGTATTTTATTTGATCTCCTTGACCTATTGACTTTGCTCACACCATTAGATCTAGATATATGATTGAATATGAGTCATATATCATGATTTGATTGCTCAAACTTGATTTGATCCTAGGATTCATTGACATTTTGACATTGCTCATAATTTAAATCTATTTTTTCATAATCAAATTCACACCATATATATTTGAAACCCATTGATACTATCAAATCATCCTCTCCATTAATTTTGGTGTACAATGGAAAACTGATTGTTGATATGTTGGGACCCACTGTTTAAACTCAACCAACTATTTTACAAGGCCCAAACATGGCATTCATGTGCCTATATTTAACACCTATGTGAATGTATTTAACGTATGTATAACTATCTATAAGATATTTGAATCTGAACAGTTATTTACCATGATTTAAATTTGACATCCGTGTGACCATCAATGATGTCTTTGAGACCCTCAATGACATCTTTGTGACCATCACTTTTTGAACGCCAATGATTTTTTACCTCAGATTATTTTTAACATTTTTTTGAACATCATACTTTGCTAGATCAACTTTCCTAAAACAATTTAATTCCACTAGAGCTTTTGTTGTCGGTAATTTCCTTGGGGTTAATGTCTTTAAGATAATTTCCCCACAAGAATGATGGCTTCAAATTTTTTGTATTGGCCAATTTTCCTACAATAATATGGGTCATTGGGTTTTATTTTTTGAACATTTTATCAAAAATAATATGTCGTTACCTTTTTGTATCAAAAAATTTGTCTGGAATAAATTAGACTTGGCTCCTTTGCTACAGACAAAATGTCCTAAAGAAACAAACCTTCAATATTTTTATATCAGACTATTTTTTGCAGACACTTTGTTTGAAATAATGCTATCTTTTATGGGACTTATATTTTAGAAATTTTTTCCAAAATAATATGATCTTTTGGATTTTTTTTGTGAAAAAAATATTCAATGAGTCCCAAACACTAGCTAAAAACCCAAAATAGTTTCACCAAAAGAAAAATTAGCACTTAGATCGAATACCATAAAGAATTATATACTTATTCTAGAAACTATTGCTTGATCTTGTGAAGGCTCCAATGAAATTCTAAGGCCTGTGCAACTCACCCCATGCTCTGACTGCTTGAACATTATGAAAACCTATCACTTTCATAAATGACTTAAAAATGACCCCTAAGATATCAAATTATACAAGGACTAGACTATATGATGACCAAAGCTACAATGACATATGAAATGACATCCAATAAGAACTATGAAACACCCTATGATACTATAATGATCCCCCTATATAATAATTTGGTTGTATGAGGTTGACCTTTTTTGACTTGTGATAAAAATGGTCAACATTCTTGGCAATTTCCCAAGGGTGGTATGCTTGCTATGCCATGACCAATTTCCTAATCATATCCATTGCATTAAAAAGACACAAATATACAGTTTTGACAAATAAATTATCTTGGTAACACACCAAACAAAAAATAATAATAAAACACAAATAAAAAACAAACATATGTTCAACTAGAACATTTAGGGAACACAATACACACAACATAAACAAAACACACACATAATCTACTATTTACAAAATTAAAATTTACCACTCAATAGCAAGGTTTCGAATGTATCCCATTCATAAGGATAGGCATCTCTTCTCCATTAATTCTTGCTATCTAGAAATAATTGCTTTGCTTGCACTTGAGGATGACATATGGTCTACTCTATAGGGTGTCAAATTTTATATGTCTCTCTAATTTTTCTCTATCTTCATCCCATTTCATCACTAAGTCACTTTTTTGGAATTATTTTAGAGTTTCCTTCTTGTCAAAATATTTATTCATCAGTACTTGGTTATGATTCATAGCTTAAGGATCCTTCTCTCTTGCCTCTTGCATCTCCATTAATTATGTCAATCTCACCTCCATTGGAGTGTTATCAAGCAGCTCTAGTTGATGTGACAACTCTAATTCAAGTAGTTATTGATAGATAGACACCCTAGCTTCCCTTCCATGTACAAGCATAAAAGTAGAATTCCTTGTTGACCTCTTGGGATTTATCCTATAATCCCATAGGTTGTCTTCAATTTGGTGTGACAAGCCTTATGATTATGCTCCAGGGTTCTCTTGATGATTCTGATTAGATTATTGTTAGTAGATTCAACCAACCCATTACCTTGAGGGTAATATTTATAATAAGTACTCAAGAATATGTCATTACTATTTTTCTAGTCAGTTGTCTTAGCACCCATAAAATCAAGATCATTATCTGAAATAATAGTAGGAGTGCCAAACCTTGTTATGATGCTCTCATAGAACTCCAAGATAGCATTCTCATTAGATTCCTTCAATTTTATAGCTTCAACCCATCTTGTGAAATAGTTAGTTGCTATGAGTATCCATTTATGACCAACACCGGATGGGGGATTTATCATGCTAATGAAATCAAGACTCCATCACATGAAAGGTTGATCAACTTGGATAGGATTCAAAAGAAGAGTTGAAAGCTTTTATTTTCCTACAAATAAAGCACATTGTACCCACCTTCTCACCCAAGCATGGTAGTCTTTCAAAGGGCTAGGCCAATAATAACCTACCCTCATGATCTTGGCAGTTGTGGTTCTTGGAGTGAAATGACCTCATATTGTCCCATCATGAAACTTCTTGAGAAACACCCCAAATTGATCATTATCAATGCATCTCAATAGAACACTATTGATGTATATTCTAAAAATCACACCATCCAAAAGACAAAAGGGAATAAATTAAAATCTAAAATATATCCTTTTTGATCTTTTCATATTATTAGGATACTCACCATTTTGAAGAAATCTAATCACATCTTGTGTCGAAATCTATATATGCAAGGAACTAGCTCATTGGGAGAAATCATGATTGACTAGAACCTCTTATTTTGACTCATAAAAATCTAAATCTAAGTGTTCAAAAAGGCCTTTACCTATTACCAATTTTTTTACTTTGATATCAACATCAAATTCTATTACCTTAGTAATCCACCCTGCTCTCTTCTCACTAAGGTCTCTGCTCAAAAGAAACTCCTTAGTATTATGATGATAATCCATAGCATGAATTTCATTTTTTGAAACCATATGCCTAAATTTTTTTAATCCCATAACAACAACAAGGACTTGTTTATCCACAAAGGTGTACTTGACTTTATAATCTTCTAAACCTTGACTAAAGAATGTGATAGGCTGATCTACACCCTAATCATTATTTTGTATTAACATGGTTGAGATAGTATCAATATTAACAAATGAATACAACATGAAGTATTTAACAAATTCAAGATTCATAAGAGTAGGATCTTGTGTAATTGATTTATTAATGGCTTCAAAACTATTCTTACCTTCATTTGTACAAGAAAATACCTAGTTCTTCCTGAGCATAGCTATGATAGGTTTCACCAAAGATTCAAAACCAAGTATGAACCTCTTTAACAAATTTATTTTACCTAATGAAATTTGAAGACATTTCTTATGCAAGGTCAATGATAGGCATAAAATTTCCTCTATCATTTCAGGATCAATAGCCAAACCATATTTGGAAATAATGTGTCAGAAGAGCTTACCTTCATGTACAACAAAGATGCATTTTTTTAGATTAGGAGATACTCCATACTACTTGCATCTTTCAAACACTTGTCTCAAATGTTTCATATTTTCATTATAATGTTTATAAAATATTTGTATATCATCTAAATAAACCAATAGCATCTCATTAATCAAACCTTTGAAGGCCATGTCCATTGATCTTTAAAAGGTAACACTAGCATTTGAAAAACTAAGTGACATCTTTCTATAAGAAAAAGTTCCCAATTTAGTGGTAAATTTTGTTTAAACTAATCATCTTCACTGAATTTAATCTGATTATAACCTGAGTATCCATCTAGAAGAGAGAAACATTGAGAACCTGAAACAATCTGCAAAATCTACTCCATTGAGGGTAAAGGATGGTGATCTTTGAGTGACACCCTATTAAGATTCCAAAATTCCACACAAATTATTATCTCCCTATTCTTATTTATAATAGACACAAAATAAGCTACCGATGTTGAATTATTGATAGGAAATATTATTTTAGATTCGAGGAGTTTAGTAAGATCTAACCTCATGAGTTGTTCAACCTTGGGATTAATGGGTCTTTATTTCTGTTTGATCAGTTTAACTCCAAGTTCCAAATAAATAGTATGGTGTGTTAGGCTATGATTAAATCCTTTCATTTCATTATACTCCCAAGAAAATATGTCATGAAACTCTCTACACATATCAATGAATGCTTATTTTTCTAATGTAGAACATAACCTACCTAGTTTGAGTATTTTATCCTTGAAGATCAAGACAATTATCCTCTTTTATAGACATACTCAACTTTTCCTTTTTATTTTATCATATTCATTGAAGATAATTTTTAATGTCACCAGACCCTTAGGTATCTTGTTCATCTTTAGCTACATAATATGATCATCAAATTATTCTTGGAGCCTATTTTGATTCCTTGAAGAAAACTCGGTTTCATTTTAAAAAAAGCATGAAAATTATTTATCCCTATCAAACACTTGAAAAGAAACACCATTATTAGGTACAGAAGGTTTGATAATGGTCTTAATTTGATATTTCTTCCCTTATTTTATGGAATTTGGAGTATCAAATTAAGCTCATGTGGTAGCTAGTCTATCAACCTGATTATTCTGCTCCCTTGGGACTGATGTATGTTGAGTGCATTGAAGTCTTTAATTAAATCCCATACCTTATATTATATGACTTGATCAAAGGGTTATTGAAAAAAACCACATTCCTACCCTGATACATAACTAGTTCAATGTCTCCATATACTCGCAAGTTCTTTATATCTTTTCTCCTTGCCCATTGAAGGCCATGACTCAAACCTTCATAATCTTCCACATTACAAGTACAAATGAAATGAAATATATATGAAGCATAATATTGTTTTTTGGATGAATATACCAACATAACACCAACTCCTACACCAATTTTACTTCTTGAACCATCAAAAAACATTTTCCACATCCCATCTTCTTCAACCTCTTCCTTGGCAAGTAGATGTGTCGGTACTCCTTCATGTATACAATATAATCCTAGATTAGTTTCCTCCATGAGAGCATAAGAATAATTATCATAAGTGTTAGTACCATATTCATCAAGAAACAAATTTTCAATGACTTCAATTGGAGGAGGTGTCATCATCTACAATAGAATCTTTTTCTTCATGATCAACATAATTCAAATTAGATCTTGTCTAAATGTAAGGTTATATATGAAACTGTAGAGTAAAATTTTTAACTTACATTGCACTTAAATTTTCTGTCGAGCACTGTAGTTTTGGTCCCAACAATACCTTGGTCATAGCAGCAGAGTTGGGGCAGGGCACAGGTTCATCCTCCATTAAGTGTCAAAATACAGTGGAGGCTGCCAAGTGGCATCATTTGAGCACAGGCCTTTCTTTCTCTTTTGTTCATTTGCCCCAATTTTGGCCTAAGTATTGGATTCAAGCGGAAGCAGCCAAGTGTCACTTTCTGGGAGATGAAGATGGATAGCTAACCACTTTTGAGGACCCTTTTTGTAGCTTTCTAGAAAACCATGGATCGTGCCACGTACCCAGTAGAAGTTAAGCGAAATGCACCATGTGTCAGCATTTGTGTATCATAGAGGCACCCATGTTTCATTCCACCTTTCAACAAAGACTTTTAATGAGACAAGCTTCGAAGTAGTGGAAAGCACCAGGTGGCAGTTACGGAGGCCCTAAATTACCTTTTGAAGAAGCAGCGAAAGCCACCACGTGTCGACTACCGAGAGACTTGGTTTCAACACCTAGGTCTAGCGCTCTCCTTCAATGCATAAAGGCATCTTTTCATTTTGCTTAAGTACTAAAGTGTAGTGGAGGTTGCCAAGTGTCACTCCTCGGGTCCCTCTCTACTCCATCCCCAAAGAAAGTGGAAGGCACTATATACCCCCAGAAGGAGAAGCTGAAGATGCCACATATTTTCCCAGAAGAAGTGAAGGCTGCCATGTGCCAATTTCTGAGAGACCATATGAGTTTCATTGCTGAATAAAGGTTGTGGAGGGCCCTGGGTGTTACTTCAAAGTCCACAGAAGCTGTCAGGTGTCACCATTCATAAAATTTTGATATGAGCCTCGAATAAAACTATAGCACAGCCAAAGAAGGGAGGGAGCCACGTGTCTTTGATGGATCTAGAAGAAAGTGCCAAGCATCATGCCTAGAGGATTTTCAAAAAATTGACTAAGAGTCTTCTCCCATTTCAAACGTAAGGGAGTGTTCTGTGTCTCTATTACTGCAAAGCAAATTGGAGGGAAAATCAGCTAGAGTTAATTTGAGTAGATGGAACAGTTCATCTATTAGATTTTTGGAGCCCCCCACAGTATTGAAGGTGCTGTCTATTTGTCCCCTATGAGCAAAGGATGGAGAATATTGTACGGGAAAGGGGAGGATGAAAGGAGTGATCCAAGGCTTTAAAAAGGGAAGAATTGTAAGAAAAAAGAGGGGGGGAATTTCTCATAGTTTAAACTTCTTGTAATTTTGACTAGTAATATCATTTGATCTTGTCTTAATTTTCTTAAGTTGTAAAGTTGATGTAATCATGAATGTTTATGTGCCATTTACGTGGCTAAATGAATTAAGGAAATTTAAGATCCATGCCTTGGTTGGTGTTATTTGTGTCATTTACAAATTGGTCTATTATGTATATTTTCTAGTGTTGTGATTGGAAATGTTATTTGCTTTTGTCTCATTTTCTGGAGTTTGAAGTTCTATATAACTATGCGTGACTTCTACACCTCTTATGAGAAGTGAAGGATTATATTAAGAAGATTTAACACTATGCCTTGGTTGACAATTCTTATATCTTAGAAAAAGGCTCCCTTGTTGTGAGCCTCTATTTCTATTATTCCAATCTTTTGCATTGATCATGTACTTGTCTACTCTTAAATGTAATAGAATCATATAGTAGTCTCACTGTGCTCAGGTTAGGATTAGGATTACACTTAGGCGCATCGCCATAGTTAGGTTTCAATCCCTACATTTTGCATTTTTTTTTAGTCTCTTATCCCTTTTCCCAACACCTATAAAATAGAAGAGACTAGCTTCTTTAAAACCTGGAGGTTGTTTCAAGCTGCATTGTCCCACAGCTTGAAACTTCCCATTGTTGATTGGCTAAGACCTAGCACAATTTTATGCCATCAACAAAAACCTTGCAAGAGGTTATGTCCTAATTATTACCTTGGTCCCATACCTTGTTCTAAATTATAAGAAAGACCAATTGGCTAATAGATAGCCACCTATCTTTGCTGTGAAGTCCCTTCATAGGTAGATTACAAAGTGGGATGAAAGATCAACAACAACTATGTCGTACAAGATAGTAAAACTAGGACAATCATGAAAGAAAAATTTAAAGAATTTTATTAGTCCTACTATATTGGAAATTGTACCATATAATTAAAGGAACCCTTTAATATCTGGCCCATATTTCAGTCCCAACTTGTCAACTACCACCTTGGGCATGACCTAAGTTGAAGCTCCACTATCAACTATGTAGTTATGGACTAGTTTGTCATCCACTATGAGAGTGAGATAGAATGATGGATATTTATCAAATCTATTGGATGGTTTATAAATGATATTAAGGACACTTTCAATGGAAACATGACTTTGACTTTGAATTAAAGGAGGGACACTAGTAAGGATAGCAGATAACTATTTTTGTAGGAGCTCTTTCTAACCAGGCATATGCAAAACATCCCAAAGGGAAATGGATGTTTTAGTACTCTTAAATTAATCTATAATTTTTAAATAATACATATGTATCTAATTTATCCTGAATTCTTGGAGGTAATTAAGTGCTTAGAACCTAAGGAGTTGGAGTGCCTTGAATAGTCCTTCCAATAATTTGATTTGGAAGATGTGTAGAGTTGTTCAAGGATAATGCACCTACAGTGATACCTTGTTGATTTTATGAGGATTAAATGAGCCTATAGGCACATTAATATCACCACCTAAAGACTTTCTCTTGGCTCTAGTGTTGTCTGCAACTAAGGTTCCTTGGTTAAGCACAAAAGTGTCCTCAACTAGGAAATTAGTGAATATCTATTCTTGAGGTTGCTCACCTTCACTTGCCTACATCATCACTTCATCTTTGACTGATAAGAGGGGAGTAACCTCTCATTGAGTAATAATATCCTAATATCTACATTCATTAGCATCCATAAATTGACCTTGTTGCTAATTCTCACCTTGCACCAAGTTGATGTGCATAACTATCATCTCCCTTGTATTGGTATTAGAGTTAGTATTGTATGTATTGGTAGACCTACTGGGATTAGGCTGAAATTAGCCTCTTCCTCTTCCATATTTCTGACCATAATACTATTGATAAGGGTATGAATTTGATGGACTCTTTGCTGCATATTTCTTTGCCTATTTTGATCCTCTAAGGCTAGGAACTTTACTTTCCAATCAACATTATTTTTTTTCCTACCTAGGAGTAACCTTAGTTTTGGTAGTGTCATTAGGAACTTGGGTTACATTTATAATATTAGCATAAGTATGAGATAATGGATGCATAGACACTTTTGGTGGAAATCATCCATCTTGGATGAGATTATTTTTAGATTTTGATAGCAAGATCATATGCTTCAGGGAGGGTGGAACCACCCATGGATTGAATCATAGAAGCTAATTTAGTGATAATATCTATCAAATAGGTTAGGAACAAAATTTTGGGAGGTGGCCTCATAAGAGGAGGCAGTCTATTCCAAGTCTTTTGGAACCTCTCATTAAAATCATGCATTGTTTCTTTGGGTCCTCTTTTGATCGTGTTAAGTTGGTGTATGAGAGAGGTATGGTCACTCTCATTTCTAAATATTAAGTTAAATAACATTCCAAATTCATCCCATGATGTGATACATCCATCTTCTAGAGTCTTATACCAATCAAGAGCCTTCCCTCTAAGGGAAATGGTAAGGAGTCTAATGGAGATGTTTTCTTGAGTGATATTATGGAAGATAAAAAAGTTAGAGACATCTCTAATGTGCTCACTAGATGTAACGTGACTCTCACCATTTAATAGGGGCACATATTTTGTGGCATCGGGAGGAATGGCATCGTATGCCTAAAGGTAAATTATATTTTCTATATTCAATGCATGGAAAGCATGAGGTCTAGCCATATCTTCTTCAAATTCTTCAAAATCTTCAATATCTTCAATTTCCTCAATTTTTTTGACTTCTTCCTCTCTATCAAAATATATTATTTCTTCAAATGGAAGATTGGGCTAAGGATATTTAACTTGAAGGGAAAGTTTAGGCTAAAAGAGTGGGTCAATGTGTTTGATAACTATTATATAGGATGACCTAGTGAGAACCATGAATTATGAGAGTATTTTTATAATAAGATAATGGCCTTGAAATATATTTAATTTTATGGAGTCATCAAATTCTGAGTAGCACAATTGTTTGGTGATGTTGTCAAGACCAACATTCACCTTGATAAGTTGTCTTCAAGATAATAGTCCCATCGATCATGCCATAATTATTGTCCTCAAATCTTGCACCCTAGAAGAGGGTGTTTAATATTCTTATAGATTTAGGCAACATGAGAATACTTTTAGGTATTTGAGTGTACCTATAGTGGAATTGAGCCTCTAGATTTAAAGGGCTATCTCCCTAAATATATCTTGCAAAACTTATCACTTATATAAAGCTTGCTTGTGGGGGAAAAAGGGCTAGAAATTTCATGAGATAAACCTAGTCTAAAAGGGTGATACACCAAGATATTTTCAAAAAGACTATCATACTCTATCACAAAGAGACAAGGCATACAACACTAGTCTAAGAGTCCTAGAATGCACTAGCATTAGTGTTTCAATATGAAGGTAAGATGCATGAAGACTTTCTAAGGCAAATAAAAATATAGATCAATTGAAGATATTAAGGCTCATTATATACTTAATATATATTCATACACTTGACTGCACTTCATATGATTTGATAGGATGAAATCATTTTCATCGAACATGGAAGAACTAAGAGAAAGCAAGGATATATGAATATATCTTAACTATTCACTATACATCTCTTCACACACTTTGACAAGATAATTTATGAACTCAAACTATATTTCATTTATTTTTCTAACAAAAATTATAATATCAAAACTAGTAGGGATTCACCATATATGGTATGGTATTAGATTACAAAGGCCGAAATGGTAGCTACATATAGAAATTTAGAGAGAGGAAAAAAGAAAGAAGTTTAAGAGTCACTTGAACACATATCCAAGAATGAGAACCAGTTATATTTCAAGTGAATTTGATTATGAAATATAACATGAATTCATCTTAAGACAAATGTCCATATAAATCATGACAAACTCTCCAAAATAGTGCATAGATTATTCAACTTCATAAAACTACTTTCATCATGGATCATCTCTCAAGTGTTTGAAACTAAACTAGGAGAGTCAAAACATATGCTATGATAGTCATAGATGTTTTCTAGTTTATTATCTATCTTCTAGATATTTGTATTTACCATCTGCAATCACTCATTGCTTTCTTGGACTTTGTTCTTTACATCTGGCAGTCACTGCTTATCTTTAATCTTCAAATGAGCTTTCATGGTGGCATATGAGTTCAAAGAGCTTGATTTACTAAAGAGTCCTTTGATTATAAGTAATCACCCAAGTTTCCTTCCTTTCCATGTTCTTTGTTCCATTATATAATTTGCTTTATCATCATTTAAACACATAGTTTATCTCATCCATCTGGAATCTATTCAAATATGCCCAATTGACCCCTCCTATAGTTTCTTTGCTTCAAATTTCAATGCTAGCCATTGATCATTGATCTAAGATCCTAAGATTATGATAGTTAGCAACATTGTGTGTAATTTGGGCTCCCTGATCTATTGACCTTGCTTGCACTGTTGGATCTAGATGTACGATTAAACATGAGTCATAGATCATGATTTGGTTCCTCAAACTTGATTAGATCCTAGGATTCATTGACATTTTGACTCTTCTCACACTTTCAATCTAGTTTTTCATGATCAAATATGCACCATATATCTCTAAAACCCATTGATACTATCAAATCATCTGCTTCATTGATTTTGGTGTATGATGGAATGCTGACCATTGATCTACGAAGACCCACTATTTAAAATCAAATGGTTATTATATGGGGGCCAAACTTGACATTTGCATTCCTCTATCTGACACTTGCATGAATGTATTTGATGTCTATGCAACTATCTTGAGATATTTTAATACCGGTTATTTATCATGACTTATATTTGACATTTGTATGATCGTTAATGACATTTATGAGACCGTCAATGACATCTACACAACTGTCACTTTTTGAATTCCAATGATTCTTTGCCTAGGCTCATTTTTTAAGTTTGTAAGAACATCATACTCTACTAGATCAACTTTCATGAAACAATTCAATTCCATCAGATCCTTTATTGCAGGTAATCTCTTTAGGCTCTTTGTATTTGAGGTAATTTCCCCACAATAATTATAGCTTCAAACTTTTTGCCATGGCCAATTTTCTCAAAACAATATGGGTCATTGGGTTTTATGTTTCAAATTTTTTTTTTGAAAGAATATTTCCTTATCCTTTTGTATCAGACAATTTATCCAAAAAAATAAGACTTGGCTTTTTTGTTATAGAAAAAATGTCTGAAAGAAACAAACCTTCAATTTTTTTGCATTGGACCATTTTTATGGGACACTTTGTCTAAAACAATTCTATCTTTGATGTGACTTATGTTTTAGACATTTTGTCTGAAAGAATATGGTATTTGGTATTTTTGCTATAAATAAAATGTTTGATGAGTCCCTAACACTTAGCCAAAACCTCGAAACAGTTTCACCAAAATAATTATTAACACTTAGCCCGAATACCCAAAATAATTTTGGACTTATTCTAGCAACTATCACTTGATCATGGGAAGGATCTGATGAATTTATAAGGACTGTACAACTCACCCCATGCTTTGACTACTTGAACACTGTGAAAACCTTTCACTTTCATATAGGACTCTGAAATGACCCCTAAGATATCAAATGACATAAGGACTAGACTAGATGATGACCAAAGCTAGAATGGCATATAAAATGATATCAAATACAACTATGCAACATCCTATGATGCTATAATGAGCCCCCTATATAAGCTTTTAGCTGTAAGGGGTTGACCCATTTTGATTTGTGATAAAAATGGTCAACAATACATTCATAGAATTAAACTTCCATAATTTTCCAACCAATGCCAAATCTTGTCATACAAGAATAAATGCAATTCAATGAGGATGTCTAAAAATTAATAATTTCACTACAAGTGATAGCTTAGGCCAACATAATTTTCATATCAATAGAAGGTGTTATGTAATAATTCATACTTTTTTTAAAAATACAACATATGTTTTATTAGGTATGTAAGGTGGGTCAAGTATAAGGTATTTTTCTACTGTATTAAACGCCCAAGGAGGATATCAAAATTGAGATACCCATCATGATTGTTTAACTAATATTGGAGTTTTCATACTATGGCAATGTTAAATATTGGGGGAAAAACCTGCCCCATCTTCAACAAAATGAAAGCATACTATTTTTATTTCCTTTATAATATTACCTTAAGAAAGGAAACAAAGACTGTAAATCTAATTTCACCAAATCAATTATAGAACCCTCTATTAAGATTTAACATACCCATATTGACAACCATTAATTAGGAAAACACTAGACATTACCCAAGTTCATACCCTATCTTTTCTGAAGCAAATTAACCAACAATTTTCACACAAAAGTTTCATATTTACCCCTAGCCATGGAATATACTCAAGTGAGAATAATCAATATCCTCACAAACATATATATACCTAGCAGGGTTTTCAAATAGCATGAAATTTATTTATAGTTAACTTAAAAATTAGAATTTACACCTAAAAGGGGAAGATAAACACATGTTGAAGATCAAACCAATAGGGTTTTATAACTTGCAAATATTATCATAAAATTTTTAAAATAGAAAATAACTTGGAAAGAGGAATTGACATGCTTGGAAAAATATGCATATAGGGTTTTAAATTTTGTCATTTCTTTCCCCTCTGAGCTATCCACCTAGTCTCTTTAATCCATCCTTCCTTATTTTCTCTTTACCCAACACTACGAGCCAATATGCAATCCTGCAACCCTTTAATTTCTCTATGATCTCCCTACTCCATCACCACCCTTATTTCAAACCCAGATGCCATCTCTCCCACAGGGTCAATGCTTCATAAGAAACAAAAAAATAAAAATGATATTGCAACCACATAACCCTTGCACCACTCTACATGCCATATTTAATTTATTAATCAAGTCCATAGTTTAAAAGGCTATGACAAACATTTTGATTTGCATTAAGGAGGAGACATATCTTCCTTCATACAATTTATATTTCTTTCTAAGCTCACATATGTGGGAAACTCCCACAAGGATTGCAGTCAAAGGGGGATTGTAATGTTTCTTTTGTTTTTATTTTCTTTAATTTACTCACTCACATAGGTATTCAAGGAATCACCCTTAAGCCAATACACCATAACAAATAAAAATAATAACATAAATTTACTAATTCTTTCCAAACCCAAGTCATACGGATTAACCAACATTGGTCGAGGTTAAGGGGGGTAATATAATGTTTCATTGTTCTACCTAGCCATGAGCCTAACCAAACACCCCCACACCACAAGATAGAAAATAATTTTAAAATAAGACCTTATTTACAATGCCACACCTTTAAAGTCTATACGACCTATCAAAATGGCCAAGCATCATGACTTAGGATAATACAATCCCTTTTTAATTACACACACCAATATTGCCAAAGGCATAACTCATAGGCTCTTAGGACATGATGAAATACACTCCTCATGGATGTATATACATTTAACTATATACATGTATATATCTATATACATAAAATGTAATTAGATTACCTTAGTCTTGTACACACACACACGGTTTAAAAGATTGGTTCAATTTTGACTTGGATCTAGATAAATATACACTAGAAATTGGTAACTCGGTTAGACCATGGTGTCAATCAATGGGGTCATGAAAAAATAAAAATAAAATAAATAATATTAAATTCTAATTAATTTTGAATCTTCATAATAAAATTCCTCATGGTCGATGCTTGTATAAGTGATATGTCTTCATCTATAAAAGAAAGAAAATGGAGTAGGATTTCAGAAATAAAATTTGAACATATTATTAAAAAGTGTAGATTAAAAAAAAAATAGATTCAAAATCAAGTTATATGGGAATCTCATTCAGTGAGCATATAAATAATGACAACATGTTATTTCGATTCTCAAAAGAAAAAGTGTCAATGTTACATGAAATAACACTAATGCATGGTCATTTCCATCACTATCTTGTCAACACACATGCATTAATTATTGGATAAAATAGGGTACTAATGTTAATTTGACCTTTTCCCCACTCTTCATTCTCCTGTAGAGTCAATGTGTTCTTCACTAGCTCCAGGATTTGAATCTCTTCCCACTTCTCCAACTCCCTCATATTATTCATTCAACATATATGTTCTAGTAGCACAACTCTCCTCCTTCACCATCAATAGGTAAGCAAGTTGTGACTCTTATTTTTGTAAGGACAAGACATATATCAATTATTATTTTATGGGTGCCAGGGTTTTCTCCAAAACAATTCACCAAGATGTACTAGAAATTATATTTTTCTTATTCCAGTTGTGTTCTGTAGCATGTCAGGGGAGACAGGAGAGGTAATGCCTATGGGATCTAAGTGTGACAAAAATTATAGGCAGAAAGGTGATATAATTTGAGGAATGGTCATAGCTAGAGTGGATGCTGGCATCATGGGTGTAGGAGGATAATTGATTGGTGGAACATTGGCAAAGCTATGAAGAGATCTTACATATGATGTGCAATGGCTACACCTCTATCTTCAATCTCCATAGACATTTTAACATAAGGTTATGGTGGTTTTAAAGTAGATAATTAAAACAAGGAAATTGTGCAATGAATAAATATGGGTCATATATTTCCATATGTAGCCATTCTCTGAATCTAAGGCTTCTATATGTTTTGTTTCATGTCCCAATAATACACAAGCCCATGTATGTTCAACTCTCAAACAAACCGTCCAATGCACTGTTCCACTGCACAACCACCAATAGACATGTTTTCTACCTAGCCTTTCATTTTATGAAGATTGAGAGGGCAAACATAAATGTTAAGTTTAATCCTTCCATACTATATAAAGATTTCAAATGTTGTCACCTTCCATTTCTTAAATTCGTAATTTACACTCCATGGTAAGCTCTCTCTTCTTTAGTAATAGAGTCAGTTTAGTATAAATTTCAATGGCCAACATGAATTTTTTGGGATAACATTGTTTTTGAAAATTATTGGATGGAGCCACATCGACCATAGTTACTGACATAACAAATCAAACTAGAAACCACCATGCAAAATAGTTCATTGAATTTTCTAGGTAAAACCACTGACATGGTAAAAGTGTAGAATCCCAGCCTTATAATATCTACCCACATGTCAGAATTATTTTTCCCCATCGATCCTTGAAGAACTTTGAAATGGACCAACTTGCTAGCCAGCAGTGTGCCACACCACGTTTTAGCATTTGAATTGGTCCAAATGGAATATTTTTTATTTTGTCTCTTATGAGACAAATCTGAGGGCTTCACCCCACTGTATAAGCCTTCGACTAATTATACACATGTTATTATTTAGATTCATTATTATTATTATTATTATTATTATTATTATTATTATTACTATTATTATTATTATTATTTTTAAATTTTAGAGTATCATTATTTTATTCATATATAAATGTATTTGTTGGGATTTTTAAATATTGTGTTGGTTTTAACTATATCATATTATCACAAAACAAAAATAATAATTAAGTCATAGCTAAATGGACGTGAAATTTTAAATTAGAATTAAAAATAAATATACTCACTCCATTACAATTCATTATTCTTAATGTCATTGTTAATGTATTATAGCTTTCTCAAAGCTTGCCCTAGTTTGTTCATTAGTGTAATAAGTATATAATTATACACTATAAGAAACATATCTTTTTTCAATATACTTTCTATAATATTTTGGTGCTTCATCTTTAGAAAATTTGTTGTTGGTTGTTGGGGTCTCATGTTGCTTCTTAGTAATTTTGTTATAACAAAAGGTAGCATTGAGCTAACTATTCTTCTAGGCCTGCTATTGAAAAATATGTTGATGTGTTATTATTATTATTATTATTTTTTCTGTTGTAATTATTCTTACAACTATACACTGTACATGTATTCTTATAATTTACTTCATCATGTGTGTGTGTGTGTGTGTGTGTGAGAGAGAGAGTGAGAGAGAGAGAGAGAGAGAGAGGGAGAGAGAGAGAGAGAGAGAGAGAGAGAGAGAGAGAGAGAGAGAGAGAGAGAGAGAGAGATCATAGTAATTTAACATAAAATGTGGCACTAATGTTTTAGCTCAGTTATTTTTCATAATTTATTAGATCCTTGATAGTCCAACTTTTTGGGGAATATCAATGTTTTACACTTTTTTGAAAATTAAAACTTTTTGATATATTCATTGTAAATTTTTAATAAATAACAATTTTTTATTTTATCAATAAGATATATGTCATAATTTCTACAATGTTTTTTATAATATTATTTACCTAATAAAATTTATAAGTGAAAACTACAATTCAATTACCAAAATAAAATTTTGTGAAATATTGAAAAAAATTATATGTATAATTTCACAATTAATATTTTATCAAATTTACATGTTTTAAAAAAATTATCTATCCAAATTATCTACAATATTAAATTTGGATAATTATTTCTACATTTAATTGATTTAGAATTTTTTTACATTCATCTTAATTTTTTTCAAACCAAAAATAAAATGTTGAAAAGATTAAGGATTACTGAAACATCACTAGACTATTATATACCAATTACATCAGATGTTGGATGTGTCATATTTGCTAAAATTATAAGAAAGACAAGTGCTTATATTGCTAAACCTGGGGATCTTTGACAGTTTTTGACAGATCTAAATATATTGGTTCGTAAATGGAGATGAGATCCTAAATATATTAGGACCAAATTTCATTAGTTAGTTGGTGACTTATAAACATCAAATTAGTTGGTGACTTATAAACATATATTGTTGATGAGTTGATATACTAGATTTAAATTTTAGATCGAATATGGATTTACTAACCTCATAATTATTATATATCAAAAGAAATTAATATAAATAATTTTATATATTTTACGGTGATAAAAAATATAAAATAATAATAAAATTTAAAAGTTATATTTATTTAATAATCGCTTAGATAACTTACTTGTCAATTTTTTTAATTTTTTAATTTTTAAAATAAATGATCTTAATTTCATATATTTCAAATATAATATTTGTTTATTAATTATAATAAAATCGATTGATATGTTTGATTTAAGTAGACTTTATTAAAGTTCTATTTTTGTGCAATTCGTTTTCGATATTAATAATAAATCGTTTGAAGATCATTACAATAAAAATGGTAAATATATATATTTTCTGTAATATGACATTTCTACATTTGTAAGTTTAAATTAAAATTAGTTTTTAATAATATATTAAGGTTTAAGTTTTATGTGAAATAGTATTTTCATATTATTTTAATTATATATTAGTTTTTTAAAAATTTCGAATAAAAAATGTTAATTATATATTAATTATTTTTTAAATTTAGAATAAAATATATATTTTTCAATTAAATAATAATAATTGTTTTAATAAAAATATTTGCAAATGTAGGTTTGGAAAAAAATTATATTAGAGATATAAT
Source organism: Torreya grandis (assembly GCA_037957365.1). NCBI lineage: Eukaryota > Viridiplantae > Streptophyta > Pinopsida > Cupressales > Taxaceae > Torreya > Torreya grandis. The sequence goes on along the minus strand of JARHVA010000548.1, from coordinate 4,627,972 downwards.
TAAATTTTAGAACATCCACATAGCCTAAACTTTAAATAATGAACTCATTATATATATGTCACAAATATTCTACAATTTTTTATTTTTATTTTTAATTTTATACAAAAATTTGTCACAAAAGTATCTATAAAGACATTGTGAGTCACATGGATTTATTTAGTCTAGACAGTAATGTTGGTGAATGACTAATTTAACGTTTATTTCAAATTTTGAATAAATTAAATTTTATGTTAGAGGACATGTGTTATGCAGATTTTTTATTACTTGGACTAACATAAAAATGATTTAAATATATTTTGAATGTCAAATATAATTTGTATTGTTATCATGATTTAATGTCACATTAAAATTTATTATATCATTTGTTAACCATTGAATAAATTCGATGTTTTTATAAATAGTAAGTTTAAATAAATTGAAACTATTCATATAAAATGATATCAAAAATGATTTCTTTTATAATTTTAAATTAAAGTTTTAATGTGAAATGGTGATGACAAGCTTTTAGTGTTTAGCATTAAATAGATTCATGCATCATTATTAGTTATATTTTAAAAATTAATTTGACATTTATGTGAAATGATTTATTATTAATTTACTTTTACCAATTGATAGAATTTGTTGGGTGTTTTTATCGCATGACAAGTTTCATCCTCAAAAATAATGAAAACACCAATTAAATAGGCAAAATATCAACAGACATAAAACTTAGAAATTATATGAAATTAATTTTCTATGTTGGTTCTCATTGAATCAATAAAAGATTAAATAAAAGTCTTTAAATAAAGCTCAAATCGAAAATTAAATTTGACATACATAATTAAAAAATATAAATAAATCAAAATCTATGTAAAACTAACTGACTCATACAATTTTTAAAAATTACTATTTTTAGTATCTTTTGTATTCTAGTAATTTTTCAACCACTATTTTTAATAGCTTTTATATGTAAGCTTAGATGCACTTCAAAATGTTCACAGATACTCTAAACATTAAAACTAACCTAATGGATGAATTTAAACTCAATTTTATGTCTGACTATAAAATTATATTATTTATAAAAATTTAAAAATCTTAAAAATATATTAAAATATATATTTTGACCATCAGATAGTCACGTATGACCTCTAATTTGTTTTTAGACTTTATTAACAAGATAATGATAATTATTAATGAATTAAACTTTTTGATATTTTTGTTTGGGAGTAAATGAGAGCTCAAATGAACTGATGGATCAAAAGTTATGGCCTCTAGAAGATAGGTCTCCACATCATTTTCCTCTAGTTTAAAACAACGAAACTTCAGTGAGTTTCCCTAATTATATTAAAGTCATTTATTATTGTTAATCTTTTTCATCTCTTTTTTATAAATCTAAATATTTCTTTTGTATTCCTCCCCATAGTACCAAATACCTACTATATTTTTATTTCCTTATGTGCATCGTCTTCTTATCAAAAACCTGTGTTATCTTTTATTTCTTCTTCTTTGATGCCTGCTACTTTCAATCTACTTCTTCATTGTATTTATTTTCATTATTTTCACCATCTTATCCATGAAAATAATATAAATATAAAACACTAAATATTGGAAAGATATCAAAATTTTATGGTAAAGTAATTGTTGACCATTTTTTACCTCCTCGGATCAAAAGATCAACCCCATAGTCAAAAAACTTGGTCTTTAATACCTTTTACCCTTGTAGAGATCATTTATGAGGTACTTGAAATACAATTTACCATTGTTTCAGGTTTATTTGTAGAGTTTAAGGTAAGTAAGTTTCTCAAATATTTATAAGCCTTAAGGCTAGTCTAATCACCCCTCGAGCATATTCAAAGATGTGTCAAGGTCAATATGATGTCCTTATAGTGTCTTACACCCTTGGAATACCAAAAAATATCTAAGGTTATCTTTTTAAGTTAAGGTAAGTTTCACATAAGCGAAAGGTGTTTTTGGTTAAGTCCAATGTATGTCAGGTTGACCAAAGTGAAATATCTATACAAATACACTTGAAAAAGTTCTTGAATCAATTATATAACTTGCACATATGTTGGATCATATCAATATTGGAGGTTCAACATCCAAATGAGAGAAAATCACTCTTTTATGGATAGTTATAGGTACATGCGCAGACTTGGAGGATCCACTTTCAAGTGAAAATGGTTAAAAAGTGTCCCTTCAGCTTTACCATACCAAATAGATGATTGTAATGTAGGTATAGGTCTATATAATTCAAAAAACACTCCCTCTCTTCCATCACTCCCCTAGCAAGCTCACAAAGGAAAATTTAATATGCTTCGTCTGTAAAACACAAGGAGAGTTGAGACTTGAAACATTTTCCAAATAAGGGGTCCTAATGGCCTTTAAATTCATGTAAATATTCATCATATTTATGTCCCCTCATTTATAAACAATTTCTAAGACCCCAAGGTACTCTAAAACTACCTATAAACCCTGTAGGCTCAATTTTCAATAGTCTTAGAGTAGGAACAAGAGAATGAACGAAATGAATGATTAAATGAGGTCCTATAGATATTAGATATATGTCCCAAAATTATTTTTATTATCCATTTGGCATTTGTGCCCCTCTAAAGAATCAAAATCTCCATGTATTTTGAAATGCAAGCCTTAATGAAGTTGTAGGCAGTGTTTTGGGGTATGTAGGAGTTTTCTTGTGAGTTGATGGTTTGAATAATAGAATTATAATTGTCCTAAAGTTCCCTCATTAACCCATCCTTATAAATGAACCATTAAAACCACTTCAATTAGTGTGCTAATGGTTATGAGCATTGAATTGAAAACCAAGTGAGTTAGGCAGAATTCATTCTACATGATTTCAAGGGAATGTGATCAAATCATATCCATGGAAGTATTTTTTTCCAATTTAAAATGGAACAAGTAGTCAAATAATAAACCTTAAAATTCTCAAGACTCTTATGCATTGATTCCTAACACCAAATAGACTCCAATGTGCATGCACAGATTTGTTACATTGTTAAGGAAGAAATAGACTAGTTTAAAATGATGAAATGGAAAATGGAGAGTTTGTAAAGACAAATGAAAAGAGAAATGACAATTTTAATATAATTATCACTATCAAAATATCAAACAGTTCTTTGTAATGGTTCATCTAATGGAGTATGATAGTATATTTTGAGTTATGAACTATGTACAAACTAGTCTTCAAAGAGATAAACCAAAAGGGTAATAAGAATTGCATTGTAAGTGTTGTTTGAGGGTTTTATCTCATGAGTATGGAATTGAAAATGGGTTTTTATTTTCAGTACTAGGGTGATCTTATATTCATGTTTTAAGGGCTTAAAATGACAAAAGGTAAAACTATATGTCTACAGAGTTATAGGTCCCCTTTTCATACTAATTATAATGAATAAATGCATTAAAAAAGATAATCAAGAGATAAATGAAATAGTTAAACTATAGGAAAGTAATAAGTTGAATATTAGTGAGTTGGGGGCATATTTTTAGTCCAAAAAAACCAATCTCGATGCCCATAGTCATACAAACCTTGAAATAAGTGTATACATGCCTGTGTAAGTACATGAATAAAAGATGCAATGTTTTACATGAGAATAGAGTTTGGGGTGATTATAAGTATATAGTGAAGTATTAAATAGTTTTAAAGAGTATATTTAAATTTATTTAAGCTAGCTTCCCTTGGAGAAATTCAATACTTAGTAAAAATACCCCAATATCACTTACAGGCCTAAGCGAGATTTTCAGACCTATTCATAGAGATTGGATGCTTGGTGCATATGTTGAGTTGGAGATGATAATTTTGGGATATTAAAACCCATAGGAACGTTTATAAGTCATTTAAAATGACTCCAATAGGATTGAAACTCATAAAATAAGAAAAAATAACTCAGAGGAAGTTTTTAGGATCTATTTTGCAGGGTTGATCACAAACCCTCATGAGAGTATTGTGTATATCCTAGGCCATATGGAGGGGTAAATATGTTTAAAAGTGTTTAATGACATAAAAATAGTTGTTAAAGGAATAAATAGGCAATTTTTAGCTCAAAACCAAACTCAAAAATAACATCTTCAAGCTGAAACTCACTTCTAGACCTCATAGTTATAGTTTGCCAACCTGAGAGGCACTAACTTTTGATAAGATGACTGGTGGTATGAGATGTTATGGAGATATATATGTTTTTTTTCATTATAAACTTAGGACATTATTTCTTCCATACAATGCCTATGATTTATGAACCTATGTTAATATGATAAGGCACCTCAAACCCTCCAAAACCCCTACTTAGAGCTCATTGACTAAGCAAGTCCTTCTTATGACTAATAATGTTCATGAAAGTCACTATAAAAATGTTTATTACCTATTTAATTAATTTTAATACCTATTGGAGTGATTGTATTGGCACATGTGGAAGGTACACTATATGGAATTGGACTAAAATACATGGTTGTAGGCTTATTTGAGGGTGTGCAGGGTATGAATTGACCTAATCAATAAATAAGACATATTAGGTCAAATGATAGGTTAAAAAATATTATAATAACATATTAAAGCTTCCTAAGAAAGTTTTTGAGCCAATAAAGTCAACAAGTAGGTTTAAAATGTGATAAATGCACCGTTTTGCTAGCTAAAAAGCTTGTTGCAAGCCTATGTATTACAAATAGAGAGCCTATTCTGAGTAATTTGATATTTATAATGATTTTTCAGGCCTAAAAAAACCATTTCCAAGATTTATAACCTACAAATTTCTTTTCAAACCACTTAAGTCACCTCTCATGTATGTGCAAGTACCTTGGCTAGGGTTTTAGCCATTTCATGGTTCACACATTCGTACAGGGTGTCATAACCCCAAATTTCACATGGATTAGAGAAAGCGAATCAAACAATTTTTATAATTTTCACATGTCCAGGAGGTCATTTGAGTCATAACTTAGTTTTTAGGCCTAGAGGCCTAATTAAGGCCTAATGGGATAAAGAAAATAGGTGAATAAGTACACTTCCACTCAAATTTGGGTCATTAAATTTGGAAAAAAGTTGTAAGGCCATACTAGGTACTAAAAAAAAATGCCTAGTTTCCCAAGAGCATCTGTACATTGTCCTACACAAGGAGATTTATGTGTTTTCAAGGATACAAAGAATTGAAGAAAAATGGAAGCTTTGGGTGAAAGATGAGGTCTTTGGGAGTATTTTATGGATTCATATGAGTTTATTCAAGTATGATAATATATAAATATTCTTTTAATGAAGATAGGTTTCACTCATAAATATGGAATCAATATTTGATGCTTGCAAGCAAGGAGAGGCATAGTGAATTCAAATGGGATTCAAGACACCCAAGACAGTGTAACCATCATTGTAATGTCAACATAAAGAGATTATAAAATTTATGAAAGTTTTAAATAACAAGGGTATATATTATTTCAACGTGACTTGATGATCAAGTATGCCACTTGTCGCTCTCCAATCCAAGAGAAGGGTAGTTTTGAAGAAGAAACCAAAGGTGTCAAGTTTAGGAATGAAAATCCTACACCATTTGGAAGATGAAGCATCACCGAGAAAGAAACACATGTCATTGAGGATCTCATGAAACTATTTCCAACTCCCTTCTTAATTATAACTCTCACTTGATACTTTTCAACCTCTCTCTTATATTCCCCTCTCTCTTCTACTCTCATTTATATATAAATCAACCATGTTTGGCTTTTTATGTATCCTCCACCTATGTATGGAAAATCCCTTCCCATTTGTATGGCTTTGATCAATGAAAAAATACTAGTTTTAGTTCATCCTTTGACTAGTTTTAGTGTTTGTGTATGACTAGTTGATCTTGTCAAGTGTTTTACTTAGTCTTCATTGGCATGTTGTCTTTTTCTAACACTCATATGTATTTTTAATGCTTATATTTAGTTCATGTGAAGTGTCCTATTGATGTTCCTAAATTGATTGTGAAGGTTAAGTGAGTTTTCTTCTCATTAGTGTCATTCTATGGCCACTTGGTTAGTCACCCTGACCAAAGCATCTATCATAACCTCCACCATGAAGTGTTGATGTAGATATGAAAATTAGGAGTTTTGTGTGTTCAATTTAGTCTTAGGGTTAATTTTCACATGTATCTAGTTGGTAATGGTTAATTATTTTTGGTGCATCACATCCATTAGATTAGGTTTCTCTCTCTTTTCCTAACAAGTTAATAACTAGTGAAAGAGCCTAAGTGATAGATCAAGGGAAGCTAGCCTTATAACATATAGATTCAATCCACCTATTAGGCCACCAACAACTTAGGATTATTTACATGTTACCCCAAATTTATAAGGCTTGAAAAATATTCCAATGGTGCAAATTTGGGTGATAATAGTTATGGCATGCCCAGTTGGAATAGAGATATCATTCATTAAAGAGTTTTTATTTTTTATCTTCAACATATCATCCTTTGGAGGTATTATTTTCAAGCACCAATGGAAAATCCATGTATTTATTAGCTATTATAGGTAGTCCAATTACCTAAACATCATAATTTGTAGGCATACTCTTACTCTCTTCATCAAGATTCAATATGTGTTCTTATATATCCTTCATATCAAGATGTAAATATTTATGTTTCCCCCAAAACTACTCTTAAAACAACAACATACCCACCTTATCAAGACCATCAATAGCCATACTTTCCTCCTCCTACTCTAATTTATCCTAATTGGTAGCTTACCTATCCCTCTAGCCAACCTTGTCAAAATAATGTTTCCCCTACCACATCCTTATTGGCACTCAACCCAAATATGCTAAAGCATAAAGGGGTAATGATAAATTGGGCTATAGAAGTAGAGCTTATAGATGTGATGCCTTTTCACCTCATAGAGAAGCTAAAGAAGTCAATACAGATGTTGAGGGGCAAGTGGGAAGTATTTGACTATGAAAATCAATATGTTATAATTAGTGAGTTGTGGGAAATTGAAACATTGATCCAATGGTGGGAAAACAAACTAGTGAGGTGGGATAATAGAGATATACAACTCAATAAACCTCATTCATCATCTCCTACCCCTAGTCAGCCTCCTTGGTTTCCAAGTCTCCCTCATGCTACACCCACCCTCCTAAGTAACCCAAGATCAATCCATCTTGGAGGCATTATTGGACTAAGACTCCTAGTTATACCATGCCAATCCTTGGGATTAAATATTCTCCTATGCTTACCCAATACCAAGAAAGATAAAATGTCCTAGAAGCCACAACATGAAAATTTCCTAGGTTGAGAGAGACTCTTCAAGTGAAGGAGAGAGGTAGTTTTTCATGTTATAATGTTTCTCAAGCTCCTCAAGTTGTTTACCTTCTCCTTAGGTCCCAACTGTCAAATAAAACCAGGGTATATAAGACCTAGAGAAGACAATTCAATAATGGAAAATGAATATTGAGAGAGTCTTAGTATAATGATTTCTTCCCCTTCCCCAAGAGCTTCCAAATAAGTATTTCAAGGTACTTAGTTAGAATTACACTCTTGCAACCATCAATCAGTATAGTGAACCCCTTTTCCCTCCCACCATCTCTCCATTGAAATAAGAATCTATGGTGTGGAAGATTCAAGAGGAGTATCCAACTACAAATTAATCCATGGATATTCATGTCGAGGACATCTCAAGTGTGTTTGAAGAGAATATTTATATTAGTACTCCCCTTGGTGAGGACAAAGGAAATTTAACTTTCAAACATGATACAAAAGTAGTGATTGAGGACTATGATCAGTTGGTTATAATATCTTCTCAATGTGACAATGAAGATAATCTCAAGATTGATAAAGACATCATTTAATAGGTTGTAGTAGAGGGTAAAGGAGATGTTGGATTATTTCAAGAGCTTCCTCTTGGTATGACTGAGCATGAAAATAATCAAAGTGAATTGAAGTGATTTTAGTAGTTAATCAGTTAGTTAACCAGGACGAAGAAGTTATATGCGATCGATAAGATTAGTTCTTAGAGCCTCTTTATAAGTTTAAATATCTAGATATAGTGGAGCTTTAATTATATTCCCATCATGATACTTCAAATGTACAATAGAAGGTAAGTCCTTTCTTTGATGTCCCTTGTATCAGTCAAGACAATGACTTTGCATCTTACTATAATGAAGAGTTTGATGAATCACCAGGAAACCTAACAGAGTTGAAAGCTAGTGAAAAATCATGGTGAAGACTTATTTTAATCAATGGAATCAGGATACTCACATTTTCCAAGTGATTATGAGTTGGTTAAGGTAATAAGAGGCAGTTCTAGTGAGCCAATCAACAAGATAGAAGGAGATGGCCCCTACAAATCTATCTTTTCAAGAAGAAACCTCACTAGATGATGACTTGTTTAAAATCTCCAACATGGGTTACCAACCTCTCATTCCATTTGTAAACCTTGGTACACTCTTGGAAGATAATGTAAATCTCTTTTTTCCACAATCCCTTAAGAAATTACAAACTTTCTCTCTTAGAGACAATTTTCCCAGTATTCCATCATCTTCATATCAATCTGATAAGTTAGAACAAGTAGAAATAGTAGATGGACAAGTTGAGAGCCTTTAAGAGGCTATTGAAGTAAAAAAAAAAATCTTCAACCAATTATGAGAGGTTCATGTTGCATCAATATTTACAAACCAATGTTTGACCATCTTGGAGAGCATTACCAATGAAGAACAATAACAGAGGGTAGAGGTTGAAGTCTTGGACCAATATGTGTTCATTGGAAGTCTATTTAATATTGCAGACCTATAAGAAGGCATGATAAATGGGTTGGTTGTTAGGAAAAAGGTTCAGTGAAGCAAGAGGAAAGTCAAATATTCTCTTGTAAACCAATGCATACCTCCTCAAGGAATTTATCCAAGGATATTTCCATTTGATCTAGAAGAGATAATATTTTTGGAGGTTAATTATAAATAGCTAGGTGTGTGTTGTTTTCCATAAGTGATGATTAGATCAAGTGTGGTTTATTATATTGGTTGGTGTGTGTTTGTATTTTATTATTGTGTGTGTTCTTGGAGGTAGTTACAGTTCATTATCTTGTCTTGAGTTAAGAGTTGCATTCAGTCACTCAAGGTCAGATCAATTCATTGTTGAAGAGTTGACTCCATAAGCCTAATATATGTGTAGGCAACTAGGTTTTTTATATATAAGGCATGTGATCCGCATGAGTCACCAACTTATTAACTATTGTTTACTTCCCTAGGTTAAAAGGTCAACCTCATAGTCAAAAAACTTGGTCTTGTAAACCTTTTACCACTACAGAGATCATTTATGAGGTGCTTGAAATATAATTTAGCATTGTTTAAGGTTTATTTGTAGAGTTTAAGGTAATTACGTGTTTTAACTATGTATAGGCCTTATGGCTAGTCTAATCACCCATCAGGCCTATGTCGATACATATCAATATTAATATGGTGTCCTCCTAGTGTCTTACACCCTTGGAACACTAGAAAAGAGGTCATTAGCCTATTTGGAAAGATTAAGGTTATTTTGTAAAGCTAAGGTAAGTGTCACGGAAGTGAAATATGTTTTTGGTTAATTTCGATGAATGTCAAGTTGACCAAGGTGAAACATAAATACAAATTCACTTTTTAAATTTCTTGAACTAGTTATATAACTTGCATATATGTCATATCATGTTAGTCTTATAATTTTAACATCCAAATGAGATAAAATCTCTCTTTTACAGGGAGTTATAGGGACTTGTATGGAATTGGAGGATAAAATTTATCTTAAAATAGTACATGAATGTCCATTTAGCTTCACCAATCCAAATCCATGATTTTAATGTAGGTACAATTGTATAGAATGCAAAAAACACTCCCTCTACTCCATCACTCCTTTGGCAAGATCACAAAGGCAAATTACATATGCTTGGTCCATAAAACTCAAAGAATATTGAGACCTAAAACATTTTCCATAGGATATGGTCCTAATATGCTTCAAATTCATGGTAGTATTCATCATATTGGTGCCCCTCCTTTATGATCAATCGCTGAAACCCCAAGGTAATTTAAACTTCCTATAAACCTTGTATGCTCAACTTCCAATAGTCTCAGATTAAGAGAAAGAGATTGAAATAAATGTATGATTTATGGAGCTCCTATATAGCTTAAATATATCTCCCACAAAAATTTTCAATGTCCACTTGATACGTGTGTCCCTCCTAGGAAGTAAAATCTCCATGTATTTTGAAATACAATCCGTAATGAAGTTTCAAGTAATGTTTTAGGGTCTATAGGATTTTTCTTATGAGTTAATGGTTTGAATAAAATAATTCACATTTTCTTCAAGGTCCCTCATGATTCCATCCTATTCAATCAAATACTAAAACCACATCAAGAAGTGTGCTAGTGTCTATAAGCATTGAATTGAAAACCAAGTGAGTTAGGCATAATTCATTTTACACAATTTCAAGGGCATGTGATCAAATCATATCCATAGAAGTAATATTTGTGAATTTACAAGAGAAAAAGTGGACAAGTAAGAATCCTTAACAAGGTAAATATTCTTATACTTTAGTCATCATACCAAAGTGACTCCAATGTGCATGCACAGGTCTATTACACTCTCAAGGAAGAAATATACTAGTTTATAGCGATGAAATGGAAAATGGAGAGTTTATAAAAATAAATGAAAAGATAAGTGATAAGTTCAATCTAATTGTCAATATCAAAATATTAAACTATTCTTAAGAATGTTTCATCCAATGGAGCCTAATAATATATTTTGGGTTATGAACTATGTACAAACAAGCCTTCACAGAGATGAACCAAATGGGTAATAAACATTCCATTGTAAGTGTCATTTGAATGTTTAATCTCATGAAAATGACATGGAAAATTTGGTTTGATTTTTAGTACTAAGGTGATATAAGATGAATTTTTGAAGGGCTTAAAATGACAAAAGGTAGACCTACATGGCTACAAACCTGTAGGTCCCCTTTTCATACTAATTACAATGAATAGATGCATCAAAAAAGAGAATATAGGGATAAAAGAAATAGGTAAACTATGAGAAATAAATTAGGGTCAGTTTTATAGGGTTGATCATAAACCCTCATGAGAGGATTGTGTATATCCTAGGCCATATGTAGGGGGTCAATATGTTTAAAAATTTTATAATAAAATCACAATAGGTGTTAAAAAACTAAATATGTCATTTTAAACTCAAAACCAAACTCCAAAATAACATCAAGAAGTAGAAACTCACTTCTAGACCTCACACTAGTTGTCTACCAACCTGAGAGGCACTAATTTTTGCTCAGATATCCCAGGAGAAGATGAATGGTAGTAAGAGATACTAGGGAAAGATATATGGTTTTTTTAAATATAAACTTTGGGTGCTAAGTCTTTTATATATATCCTATGTATTATGAAGCATTCTAAAGATGATAAGACACTTCAAACCCTCCACAACCCTTTCTTAGAGATCAACAACTGAAAAAGTCATTATTATGAATTATAATGAACATGAATGGCTCTATAAAAATATTTATGGCCTATGTAGGTCATTTTAACACCTGTTGGAGTAATTTTCTTGGCACATGTGTAAGGTACACTATCTGGAATTGGTCTAAAATAAATGGATGTAGGCATATTTTAGGGTGTGCAAGGTATAATTGGCCACCAAATAAAGAAAAAAGGACTATTATGTATAATAATATTTTAATGAATATTATAATAACCTCTTTAGTCATCCTAAAAATGTATATGAGCCAATAAAGTCATCAAGTGGGGTGAAAATGTTAGAAATGCACCTTTTCGCTAGCTAAGAAGCCTATCTCAAGCCTATGGAGTACAAATGGAGACCCTCTTATGAGTAGGTTGAGTTGTATGATTATTTTTTAGGACTCAAAAAACTATTTCCAAGAATTAGAACATGAAAATTTATTGTCAAACCACTTCAATCACCTCGGCAAGAGTTTTAGCCATTTCATGGTTTAGACATCCATAAAAGGTGTCAAAAATCCAAATTTGACATTGAGAATATTCATTAGGTAAGGAAATTAAATCAAATATTTTTCCTAATTTTCACATTTATGGGAGTTCATTTGAGCCAAAACTCATTTTTAGGCCTAGAAGACTAATTAAGGTCTAATTGGAGAGAGAAAATAGGTGAATGAGTACACTTCCACTCATATTTGGGTCATGAAATTTGGAACAAAGATATATGAACATAATGGGTACTCAAAACTATACATATTTTTCCAATATAATTCGTGAATTGTAATACACAAGGAGATTTATGTGTTTTCAAGGCTATAAGGAATTAAAGAAAAGGTTAGCTTTGGGTGAAAGATGGAGTCATTAAAATTGGTTGATGGATCAAAATTAGTTGATTCATGTCCGATAAGATATAGATATGCCTTTCATTAAGATAGATTGCACTCATAAATATGGAATCAATATTTGATGCTTGCAAGCAATGAGGGGCATAGTGAAGTCAAATGGGCTTTAAGACACCTAAGAAGGTGTAACCATCATTGTAATCTCATCATAAAGAGATTTTAAAACTAATGCAAGGTGTCAAGAACAAGGGTAGAGATCATTTCAACATGACTTAATGATCAAGTATGTTAAGTTTGTTACTCTCCAAGCTGAGAGAAGGGAATTTTTGAAGAAGAAAATAGGTGTAAAGCAAAGGAATGAAATTCATACGCCATTTGGAATATGAATTACCACAAAAAGAGAAATGTAAATCATTGAGGATATCATGGAATAGTGTCCAAATCCCTTATTGATTGTAACTCTCAAGTGACACTTGACAACCTTTCTCTCCTACACCCCCTCTCTCTTCTAATTTCATTTCTTTATAAAAGCAACCTTATTTAGCTTGTTATGTATCATCCGCTTGCCTATAGTGATGCCCTATCCATTTGTATTCCTTTGATCAATGAGAAACTACAAATTTTACCTATTCTTTTGACTTATTTGTGTGTGTGTGTGTGTGTGTGTGTGTGTGTGTGTGTGTGTGTGTGTGTGTGTGTGTGTGTGTGTGTGTGTGTGTGTGTGTAGTGACTAATTGATCTTGTCAAGTGTTTTGCTTAGTCTTCTTTATCATCTTGTCCTTTTATAACACTCATATGTAGTTGGAAAGCTTCTCTGTAGGTCATGTGAAGTGTCCAAGTAAAGTTTGAAGGTCGGGTGAGTTGTCTACTCATTAGTGTCATTCTATGACATATTGGTTAGTCCTCCTAACCCAAACATCTATCAAAACCTCCATAATGAATTTATAATGTAAATATATAAATTAGGAGTGGTGTGTGTTTACGTTAGTATCATGGTTGATGTCCACATGCAAATGGTTGTAGTGGTAAATTAGTTTTGGTGTATCACCTCCATTAGATTAGGTTTCTATCTCTTTTCCTAATAATTTGATATATTAGTGAATGAGCCTGAGTGCTACATCAAGGTGGGCTTCCCCTATAACTTATATTCTTAATCTACTTATTAGACCACCCATAGCCTAGGATTGTTTCCATGTTACCCAAAATTTGGAAGCTTCATTAATCTTCCAAGGGTGAAAATCTAGGTGATAACATTTATGGCATGTCTGGTGGGACTAGAGATATAACTCATTAAAGAGTTCTTGGTGTTGTTCTTCAACATATCAGCATTTGTAAAAATTCTTAATCAAACACCAGTGGTGAATACAAGTATTTATCAGCTTGTATAGGTAGTCCAAGTGCCTAAACATCAAAATTGGTATGTACTCTTTCTCTCTTGACCAAGATGCAATTTATGTTCCTACATATCCTACATATAAAGAAGGTACTCTTCATGTTTTCCCCCCAATCACTCCTAAAATAGAAGCATACCCACCTTACCAAGACCTTCAACATTCATATTTCCCTCCTCCTACACCAACTTATCCTAATTAGTAGCTTACCTATCCCTCTAGCCAACCTTGTCAAAATTAGGTTTCCCTTAAAACATACTTGTTAGTACTCAAGACAAATATAATAAATTATGAAGGGTTAAAGGAAAAGTGGGATATATGAGTAGATCTTGGAGATTTGATGCCTTTTCACCTCATACCGAAGCTAAGGAAGTCACTATAGATGTTGAGGGATAAGTGGGAAGTAGTTGAAGAGGAAAATCAATATGTTATAATTGATGAGTTGTGGGAAATGAGAACCTTGATCCAATGATGGGAATATATACTAGTGAGGTGGGAGAATCAAGATATCCAACCTAGGCAACCTCAGCCATCATCTCATACACCTGGTCAACCTCCTTAGGTTCCAAGTATCCAACATGCTACACCTACCCTTACTCAAGAACCCAAGATCACTCCATCTTGAAGTCTTTCTTGGACTATGACTCTTGGTTACACTATGCCAACCCTTGTGAATGAATCTTTTCCTATGCCTACCCAAGACCAAGAAAGAGAAAATGTCATAGAATCCACACTAAGTACTTTTCTTAGTTTGAGAGAGACATTCAAGTGAAGGAGAGGGGAATTTTTTATAGGATATAAGGTTTCTCATGCTCCTCAAGCTGTGTACCCACTTCTCATGTCCCAATTATCTGAGAAAACTAAGGCATATCAAACCTAGAAAAGATAATTCAAGAATGGAAAAGGAAGAATGAGAGAGTCTAAGCACAAGGGTTTCCTCGCTTTTACCTAGAGCTTCTAAAGAAGTATTTCACGGTCCCTAGTTGGAATGACACTCTTACAAGTATCAAGGAATATAGTGAACTCCCTTTCCATCCCACCAAATCCCCCTTGAAAGAAGAACCTATGGTGTGAAATATTAAAGAGGAGTATCTAGCTACAAATGAATCCATAGACATTCATGATGAGGACATATCAAGTGTGTGTGTGAAGAGTAAATTTGTATTGGTACTCCCCTTGCTGAGCACAAAGTAAATTTAACTTTTAGACATGATGAGGAAGTTTTGAGTGAGGATTATGATCAATTGGTTATAATCTCTTCTCGAGGTAACCATGAAGATAATATCAAGAGTGAGAAATACATAATTGAATAGGTTGTAGTCAAGGGTAAAGGAGTTGATGGATGGTTTTAATATATTCCACTTGGTGCAATTAATCATGAAAATGAGCAAGGTGAAGTAATTTAAATGGTTGTAACAGTCAATGAATAAGTTGACCATGATTAAGAAGTTATAAATGATCAAGAGGAGTAGTTATTAGAGCATCTTGATAAGTTTGAGGAGCTTTTTGTAGTAGAGATTCAATTATATTCCCCTCATGGTACTTAAAACATAAAATATAAGGTAATTCCTTGCTTTGATCTCCTTTGTATCAATCAAGACAATGAGTTTGCATCTTACTACAATGAAGAGTTTGATTAATCACCAAGAAACATAGAAGAGTTGAAAGTTATTGAAAACATTGTGAAGACTTATTTGAAGCCTTTAAATCAAGATACACATCTATATTAGGTGATTATGATTTGTTTAAGGTAATATGAGTCATTTTTAGGGAGCCAATCAACAAGCTATAAAGAAATAGTCTTATAAATCTATCTTTTCAAGATGCAACCTCGCTAGATGATGACTTGTTTGAAATATTCAACATGGTTTACTAGAATCTCATTCCATTTTTAGACCTTGGTACACTCTTAGAATACAATGTGGATCTTTTTTGTGCACAATACATCAAGAAACTACAAAATGTCTCTCTTGGAGATAATTCTACCAGTATGCCATCATGTTCATCTAAATATAATAAGTTTGAGTAGCTATAAATAGTATATGGAAAAGTTTAGATCCTCTAAGAGTATATTGAAGTCCAAACATGTTTCTTTAACCATTCATGTGAGGTTCATGTTGCAAAAGGATTTACAAACCAATGTCTGATCATGTTGGAGACCATTGCCAAAGAAAAACAGCAATAAAGGGTGGAGGCTAAAGTTTTGGAATAGTATGTGTTTATTAGAAATCTATTTACTATTGAAGACCTCTTAGAAGGTAGGCCAAATGGGTTGGTAGTTAGGAATAAGGCTCAGTGAAGAAAGAGGACAAACAAATATGCTATTTTACACCACTACACAACTCCTAAAGGAAGAGATCCAAGGAACATTCCATTTGATCTAGGAGGGAAAATCTTATTGTAGGTTAATTTTAAATAGCTAGGTGTCTATTTATTTTCCATGAGTGTTGAGTATCACATGTGGTTTTTTGTGTTGGTTGGTGTATGTTTATCTTTTGTTGTTATGTATGTTCTTGGAGGTAGTTTCATTTCATTGTCTTTTCATGTGTTGAGAGTCGCATTTAGTCATTCAAAGTTATATAAAAATTTTGTTGAAAATTTGAGTCCATAATCCTAATGGATGTGTATGTAACTAGTCTTTCTCAAAAAGTAAGCATATGATCCCCATGAGTCACCAATTTATTGACCATTTTTTACCTTCCCAAGTCAAAATGTCAACCCCATAGTAAAATACTTGGTGGTGTATACTTTTTACCCCTATGTAGATCATTTATGTGGTGTTTGAAATACAATTTAACATTGTTTAAGGTTTATTTGTAGAGTTCAAGGTAACTATTGACCAAATTTTGATTCCAAGTCAAAATAGGTCAACCCCCCTAAATTAAAACTTTGATAGGGTGGTCATATGGCTTTTTCATGTTCTAAAATTGTCCTAAAAATTCCCATATGGTCATTATTTTTTATTCATTAGCCTTATCCAAGTTCTAGTCTTATGAACACTTGTCTAGTCCAAGAGGCCAATTATAAGGTCTTATTTTGTCAAACTTGGTAAAATGTTTAACATAGTTAAATTTCATTACAAAATTTTATTTTAATGTCATCTTATCATGATCTAACCTTTATTTGACTCTCAAATGCAAAAAAAATGTCAAATCAGGCACCTTTTGGCCCATATAAAGGAATGGGATGTACTAATTCAAGAAGAGAACATTTAAATAAGATTATAAATAACCTTAGTGTCAAAAAAAGGTTAGAGACTACTTATTTCCAGTCAAGTACTGACAAAATTACAGTTTCAACCTCCCAAATAGGAAAAAAGACACTTTTAAGCACTTTTGGGCACTTGTATGGCCTTGGAGAATTAGTTCTTAGTTGGAAAGGGTTTTTAAGTGTCTAATGGGTTCCCTCACACAATTTATCAACTTTGGACCAAGTTTCAATTTGAACTAATACTCCAGACACCTTTTCTCCTCCATCACTACCTTCACAAGCTCAGAAAGGTAAAATTAAAGTGGAGGGTATGTGTGTGTGTGTGTGTGTGTGTGTGTGAGAGAGAGAGAGAGAGAGGAGATATTTTGGACATAATTATGGGTACCTATTAGATTCAAATTAGTGTCATTGGTTTAAAAAATTATGACCTAGTAGAATTAAAAATGTAGAAACCAATGATTACATGTCATCAAAAAAATATAATACTATAAAAAAATTTGATACATATCTAATTGTGTATGTTATTTAAATGAGAGATATTATCTTTATTTGACACTAATTAGACAATAATTTCTCCACATATTTACCCATAAAACCCTTTTTAATGACAAAATATATTTTTAGAAAGAATAGAATCATAACACTTCACTCATGCACAAAATTTTATGAGGGAAAAAAATTAATGTAGATTTCAATGACAAAATAGGCACAGATAAAATATTCTCATAACACTCACATAGAGAAATTGATTCCATCTTAACTCACCTAAAAATGGTTGAATTTGTAATATATCATCTACGTGTATCCATCTATACTTGAAAAACACAAGATTTCGAATCCATAACCTATTTTTACATAAACCCTAAGATAGAACCAAATGATTCCATGTCAATACAAAATGATAACACATCTATCATAAAAATGATAGATCCTACATTTTAATTTTAAAAAAGAGGGATTTGGAATCAATGAATTCACAACCTTTCAAACCTAAAAAAAAATTATAATAAACATACCAAAAAAATTGATCTACACATGTCGAGATACGAAAAGAACACAACATTTTAATACCACAAGTTGTTTTTACATAACCCCTAAGTTAAGTTGTAAACTATTCACATAGCTATATTTACATGAGACCAATAATTTCATGCCCTAAAACAACACAGTACCATAAAAAATTAAAAGATGGGTCAACACAATCTCACCTTATAATGACAAATAGGGCTTTGGACAAAAATAAATATTGCCAATGCCAACTTGTAAAAATGTTTATGAAACAAAGAAACATATTGATTTTTATTCTAAAAATGACATCACCAATTTTTAAAAAATAAAGACAAATAAAATATGGTTTATGCATTCACATAGAGACACTAATTCAAAATTACATCACATCAAAATGATTATTTATCAAATTGATGGTCTATGCATGTTGAGTTGTCAAAAAAATACAATCGTCTAAGACCTACAACCTTTTTTTATATAAATCCTAGTTACATCCATAGAAAATTCATAGAGTTATATTTATTAGATGTCATTGATTCCATGATGTACAACAACATAACACTATTAAAAAATAAGGCACACCCAAATACATTTTTATTCAAAACACATATCATCTTACTTATTAATTATAACATAAGGATTTGGCAAGAACTACATTGTGACCTTACAAACATATATAGAATCTTATTACATGAAGAAACTTATTGATTAATAAAAAATAACACTAATATAAGAAAAAAAGTTGAAACAAAAATAATTTGCTCTTCATAAGCACGTGGATACATTGGTTCAGACTAAAGTCACATCAAAATGACTAAGTTTTTAGTATATGATCTATGCACATCGATATTTTAAAAAAACATAATATTTTAAACTCACAACTTATTTTTACATTAATCCTAAGAAGAGCCATAAACTATTCAGATAGTTCTATTAAAAAGAAACCAATTCTTTTTGGTTATTCAACTGACAGATCTTACATTAATCTGATGCTAACCTTGAACAACTTCTAGTCATAAAATCACAGCCCTATATACTTGTACAAAATTTTATCAAATGAAGAATGCATTGATTAAGAAACAAATAAAAAAAATTGACATCATTATGAGCAACAAAAATGAGACAAGAATAATATGTTCACCACATTCACATAGAGACACACCAATTGTAGCTTAATTCACCACATAATGACTTCATCCCCAATCTCTAGCTTATGTGTGTTGAGCTATAAAAATAAATTTTCAAAATTGATCTCATAAATTATAAGCCCATATATAGATTAGTTTTTTCAAAGATGTTAATGGAAACATTAGTTTGGGATACTAATAAATCAAATGAACCTTTGCATCTTTACACATTAAAATCTAACACAAAAAAGCTAAAATTCCATCGAAGACAACATATAAATATCAGCAAAACAAACTTGCCAACATGGCAAAAACTACCTGTGTCATCGCTTGGATTTTTTAACTACTCACAATTTTGTATATGCCTCTTGAACGCTAGTAGGCCAAGGCATCCCCGTTAGTAGACCTCTAGCCCTATAGCATAAGCCAATCAACTTGTATTATGCATCTATAGAAGACAATATGATCGTATTCATCCTCCAACTTCAAATGGTGATGTCGATCAACTATAGAATGAATAGCTCATTCTAATAGGTGAACCTGATCAACATAATAAACTATAATCAATAAATATTAAAATTTGGTTCTAAGAAAATATTAAAAAAGTAAATACTAACATATTAATAAAAAATATTATTATATAAACAAATTTCTTACATTAAATATAAATATTCGCGTGCTCTAATATTTCTCGAAAATAAAACTTTTTAAATTCGAGAGTGTGAAATCATCATTTGTAAAAGCAAGTAAAATAAATATAATTAATTATAAGCAAGAATTCGAGAAAATACAAAAATGATATGAAAAAATGAGGATTTCAAAGTTCTAGAAACAACTCCAACTTATGATAATCATTATGTAATCTCAACTTACAAGAAACAATAAAACAAAAATATTATTATAATAATTAAAATAAAATATTTTGTTTTGTTTTTTTGTCTTTTTTTAAATAATTCTTAAAAACGACTCTATTTGAAAACAATAAATATATTATAAAAATAATTAAAAGTGAGATTTTTTAAAATAGTCCTTGAAACAATTTCAACTCGAAACAATCATCATATTTATGAGCCCAACTCGAATATATATATATATATATAAAGTGAGATTTTTTAAAATAGTCCTTGAAACAATTTCAACTCGAAACAATCATCATATTTATGAGCCCAACTCGAATATATATATATATATATATATATATATATATATATATATATATATATATATACACAAAAAAGCCTATATATGTAGGCCCAACTCAGATTTAAAATGGTCAATGATAAAATAAAACATTGAGTTGGAACCCCCAGTAGTTACCTCCAACGTATTGACGTTTTTGAGGAAGCTATTTTGTGGCTGTCTATGTCGAATACAACCATTCCCTAGTTAAACCGAAACACTTCCCCACGCTGTGGGGATTAATACATTTGGGAGAGAGAAGTAGTTACGTTCTTTCATTATTTTTTTATATATTGAAAATATATTATACACTCGGTCAAAAAGGCGGTTGTTTAAAAGCACATTTTAAACATAAAGTACAATAAATATTACAATTAAAAATAAAAATAAAGTTATAATCTTAAGTTTATAATAACATTAATAAAAAATTATATGATAGATGATATCATTAAAACAAAAATAAATAAAGTAAAATAAGATACAATTCATCCACATGATAAGCTTTGTAGAATAAAGAAGAAGAAGCAGTGGAACATCTAAGTTATCTCATTAATTATCCACATGAAGGTGCAAATCATCATGAATAAATCCCTATCAATTTTATTTAATACTTTTTTTAACATTTTTTATCTATTGACAAATGACTAAAACAGTAAGAGGTATTTTGTTCATTTTGTCTTGTCCATCCTAACAAGGTTCACAATGAGATTGCAAAAAAGGCCACCCTTCATGGCCATATGATAGTGAGAATCAGTGATAAGAAGGAGAAGGTTGAGTGGACAATGAAGAGCTACTTCTTGACTTGTATTGGTCCTTACCACTATCACTTTAATCTTGATTTTTTATACAATGTTTTTGTAAGGGCAATCTTCTCTCTTTTTAAAAATGATTGTATTGATAATTTTATATCTAATTTCTTATTGAAAGGGTTGTAACTTAATTGGGAAGGATGATGGTTGCTTATATCCATCAATTAGGGTACAAATCCCTTTAGATACTCGACATAGAGAGTCAAGTGGTTAAACCCAGGATCGTGTCCTAGGTGATTTTGACGACATGGATGCACCTTATTCATGGTTGCTTAGTCAAAAGAGCTCACTGATTTAGATGTATGCTTACATAAATTGTAAATCTGCTACATATTTATTTCCGAAATATGAATAGAAATGCCAACATTCTATATAATTTAGTGATTCCATATTTACATTCAAACTTCCAATTAAAAAAAAATCTCTTATCATTTATAAATTGTTATTTATGTAACATCTTATATAATTTAATATTAATAATATTGTAAGCCTCAAATTATAAACTTTTTTTAAGAATTAAACCCACCTTTTTAATCAACCATCTAATATATTTTTATTCATTACATACATGTTTTCGATTAAAAAATGAAAGGATGAGGATCAAGACGCCATGATAATTATATGCTCTATAGAACACAAGGTTGGACATCACTATTGGACGATAAGAAACTAGATGCTAACATATAACATCCAAAATTAAGAATTGAGTTTGTTTGTTTGCTTGCTTTTGTTTTTTTGTTTTTGTTTTTTTTCGTTTGTTTGTTTTATATTTATTTATATATATATATATATATATATATATATATATATATATATATTTTTTTTTTTTTTTTGTATTTGTTTTTTCCTATCAAATCATGATTAAAACTATTGAGACACATTTTTATTTATATTAAGGTTGAGAGGAGATTGTTTACAATTAGTTATATCAATACATGTTAGTTAGTGATATTGAGGGGTTAATTTTATATAATAATATAAAATATTAATTTTGTGTAATGATATAAGTGTGTTAATATTTAATTTTTAAAATTGATATTATAAAAAAATTATTATTTATATATTTGAACATGTAATTATTTAATAACATGAATGGTGAATATAATTTTGTTCTAGTTTTAATTACTTCAAAATAAAATAATTTAATTATATATTTACTATGATGGATTATATGGTGGGTTAATTATATTTATTATTGTTATAATTTTATTTATTTCAAAATAAAATAATTTAATTATTTATTTACCATGCTAGAATATTTGGCAGATGTCTATAATTATAAAATAATTATAATATATTATTATATATTATATTTTTCATACGATAATGATACATATATTGTATTATAATATTAAATAATTTTAAGTATTATACTCTATTAAATAATTAATTATATATATATATATATATATATAGTAGTTGAATTATATTATAAAATTTAATAATTATATATATTAGTATATATAATATTAACATACATATATTAGATAAATCTATGTAAAATACATTGATAACCTATTCCATTATTCCATTAATGTTATTAATAGAATGATCTAATACCAACAACACCTTGTTAGTAATATTTAACCTATCACAAAAGAAAAAAAATCCTAGTTTGATAAGTGGTGACTCTTATGAAAACTGACACCATCGCTAAGGCATGTTCGTGCAAGGTAGGAGCGATGGTGGATACGATTGCAAGGGGATCGCAGAGGAAAGAAGTCACAGGGTTTGATGAAGGAATTTTATATTTTGGAGCAACAGTTACCCATTCATCTCTTGGTAAAGATGGATCATGCTCAAATTTTTTTCTTCTTGATAAATTGGCTCAACCGATTGAGTAGCTAAAAAAATAGGTTTATTTTTTGGAGCTGCAATGAATCCACCAGTCATTTCCTTTGAGAAAGAGGTTCTTGAGGAATTTCTTCAAGATGAGGAATGGTTTGCAGAAATGGATTTAATATGTAGATTTGATAGGTTGTGGCCCACTCTTCCAATCCTTCATCAATGGCTATGTGAATCATGGCAACCTGTTCTAGTGGACAACATAGAACTCTATCCCTATGTAATAGTTTTTTATTGTGGTCTTCAATAATATTGGAGACCATGATAAGATTATGCAAGCCAAATCTTGGATATGTGATAATCATCATCTTCTTCTAAAACCATGGTTTCTAGAATTTATTCATATGGTTAAAAATCTCTCTTTCACACCCATTTGGGTGTGGCTACCATATATTCCTCTCTAATTCTGATCAAATGCTTGTTTGACAATTATTGATTGATCTTTATGTAAAATGCTAGATATTAATGCTTCTACCTCAAATTTTTCTCATAAAACCCTTTTTAGGATACTTATCTGTATAGATATTCCTTAGGCCCTGGTAATCAAATGATTAAGTTGAAAGTTAATGATCGTTGTTAGTCTCAAACCCTTGATCATGAAGAAATTCCTTTTAGGTGTCAAAGTGTTTTAAAACTTCTCATCTTTCTAATTCATGTCAGAGTCCCAAGTATAAAGTGAAATCCTTATGGTGGAATGAGGTAGGTGATGAAATTCTTATAGTTTTTCTCGAGAGCAAACCCATTTTACCTTCATTCAAAAGAAGGTAAAAAAATCAAATATGATTCATTCAAAATCTCCACTTTATATTTTAGAGGTTTTTGGGTCATCTATGATTAATGTGGAGGATATAGTTAATAAGAACAAGTCTTTTATAGGATCTTCATTAGATTCATGTGGTTCTTATAGTATGGATTTAGGTAATTTGAGTAAACAAGAAGAATGGATAATAGTTAAAAGTAAGAAAAAAGGACTTTTCATTCCTAATTCCCCAACCAAGATACTTCAATCTAATAAAAAAGTGAATATGGATGAGACTTAGTTGTGTGTAAAAGTTGTTTCTTTAATTTAATTTATTTTTTTATTTTTTTTAATAATCATCTTGTAGCATCTTTTATGGAGCTATGCATATTGGTCATATGCCTTGATGGTTTTTCTATTAAGCCAAACATATATTATTTTTTATTATCTTTGTTATTGAGAAGGGGCCCTGTAAACCCTGAAATCTATCTAAAAAAATGTTATTAGTGGAATAAGAGTCTTGAAAATAATATCTAACGACATATTTTACATATATTTATCTAAGATATATATGTTAGTTATTGTCATTTTTTAGAGAAACAAATATATCTATTAGTTACATTCAAACAAGTAAGACTTTTTTAGAGTTGGTGGAATGAACAAGGAGGAAGGGAGAATAACATTATATTATTATTTGTAGTTAATTTTTTCATATTATTATTAATTATAACTAATAAATATTTGATATCGGAACAAATTAAAATGTTAGGTCACATTTTTACTGTCATTAAGATAGAATATATATTAAGTTAAATAAATATAATATTTTTATTTAGATGTTTTTAATTATTGATATTTTCATTAGAACATATTATTGTGGGGATTTTTACTAAAATTTATAACATTAATTTTTAATTCTTTATCAAATATAATCATCAAAATAATAAATTGAAATATTAGGTTTATCATATATTTAAAGGTGAATAATAATAATGTGGTAGAAACTTGATGATGGGGTGATATAATAAGTGAAAAGAAGAGGAAAAAGTAGATTTGGAAGCCACCAAAGAAGGGAGAAATCAAATTGAATTTTGATGGGCTTCAGAGGCAATTCAAGCCCAACTAGATCTAGGAGAATATTTAGAGATGAGGAAGGATAACCTATACTTGTGTTTACCCAAGTCTTGGGTGTGGAATCAAATAATATAGTCAAAGCACATGATGTTCATTTAGGTCTGAAAATATCACCATCCAAAGGATGGAAGAAGATCTGTATAAAAGGGCATTCATAAATTTTAATAAATACAATTAATGTGAAGAAAGTTAAACATTAGAATATTAGGGAAATCATTGAAGATGTTCAGACTATGTTTCTCAAGTTAGAATCGATCAAATTGGCACATATGTTGAGAGAAGGAAATTCAATAACTAATTGGGTAGCAATGCAACAGTGCAGTTTAAGGAGTAGGAGGGAATATGATATAAGGAATGGACACACAATATCCCAAAATAAATTCATTCTTTGATTAATCAAGACCTAAAAATCTATTTAGAAGAAAATTTGAAGGAAATCTAAAGTAAGATAGGTAGGTTTATGCAAAATATTTTCAAAAGGCTTTATCCTTAAAATATCCAATTTTTAGTTAATAAGGATTTGATTATATTAAATTTTATTATAAAATTATTAAGCCTACATGGATTAATAATAATCAAATTTAGTGGAGCATGTCGATCAACCATGCCTAGTTGTGGTGAGCTTAATGAGACAATCATTTCCATGTGTGGGATAGGAAAAAAATAATAATCGGCAGGTATGATGAGATGAAGTGGAGATTGGGGATGAAATCTATACCATGGGGTTATCATTGATTGATTTGAGTTTTGGAAAAAAATGATGTTGATGAAGTGGAGATTGGGGGTGAAATCTCTACCATGGGGTTCTCATTAATTGATTTGAGTTTTAGAAAAAAATGGTGTTATTGTGAAGCTTTGGAACTAGATTCGACGAATAGATGTCTAAGCTACAAAGGGATGGACTGAGGAAAATGGGCACATTAGGTGGAGGGCATTGAGAGTGGCAAGAAAGAAGGGGAAAATGTCACTCATGGAGACTGGAAAACTGGGGAGACAATAATTGTTAGGTTTTCGAAGATTATGAACAACGAGATAAAAAAGCCATATATGCATATTTGGCTCAAGCATATTTGGGAGGCGATAGCTGACATGGAGGAAGTGGACAACCAGGGCATTGGGAAGCTATTGAAATCCTTCATATTGGACCCTAAAAAATAATTGGTCGTAGAAATGTGTTCGATGTAGTTCAAAATTTAAGCAATGCTAGTATATTGTCGAACGTAGTAGGGAACTTTATCTTTCACAAAGAGCATATAAATTTGGAATAAATCATGCATATGGTGGGGATGTAAATGATAGAACATAGCCATGCAATAATGCATGTAATGGTGAAGCTGT
This sequence comes from Torreya grandis, assembly GCA_037957365.1. NCBI lineage: Eukaryota > Viridiplantae > Streptophyta > Pinopsida > Cupressales > Taxaceae > Torreya > Torreya grandis. The sequence continues at coordinate 4,601,919 of JARHVA010000548.1, read as the reverse complement.
AGAAGAGTTTGTAGATGGTGGGAAAAAGGTTGGGCATTCAGATTCCACATGAAATAATTTTTAAACCTCCAAGCTGTTGTGATGTGGAAGAAGTGGATAATGGCAAAGCAGGGCCAGTTCAAGGAAGTGTTGATGATGGGTCTGTAGTTGGGAAGCCGAAGGCCAAGGAAGTCTATAAGGATAAGGTTGAAGTAATTTGTTTGGATTGATAACTAGGCAGACTATATACAATCCCATAATATAATATGTAAATTAAGTCAAGGGAGCCTTCCTTGTTTTGTGTAAATGGTATCTTTCTCGTTAGAAGTATGTAAGAAGGTTTTCTGAAATATAATTACAATTTCAATTTTTGATTTTTTTTTTTTGGTTATTTCGATCCCTTACAAATAGATAACATCTCATTATCTATTTTGTGGGGTTTGAATCATTTTGTGCTAGTGAGGTTTTCCCCAAGACTATTTTATCGCTTTTATTTTTGCTTTTGGGATGATCCAAAAATTCAAGATCATAAAACTTTACAGTTTGTTTAGATTGGATTTAAGAATAAATATTAAATTCCAATTTTCCCTTTAACTAAATTCAAAAATTATTTTTTAACAATTCCATAATTTAATTAAGGAAATTGAAAAAAAATCATATTAAAGAGAAGAAATTTAAAAATGACACATAATATTTGTTTCAGGGTTCACCAAATACCTACATCATGGGGTCCACTCTATGAGTGTTCCAATCTTATTAAAAAAGCCTCTTCCAAAATAATTACAAATATCTCTAAGTACAATAAAATTCTTCCATACCAAAATAATTTGTCTATACAACCAGAAATAAACATCTTTAATTTACCAAAGGTTCTTGCTGCCTATGTAACCAGATATTCTCTGTCCATTATTAATTTTCCACTTCTGTGAAAAAACTCCGCTTCTCTGCAAAATCTTACTGCCCCTGTAAAACCAGCGGTAAATATATATTTCTCAATACCTCCATGTCATTGGTTGGGCATCGGCTAACAATGCTATGCTAGGAAATCTTTCCCTTTTTTTCCCTACCTTCGTATATTCACTGGACACTATCCAATTCCCTGAATTGAGGTTTTGTTTCAACAACATGAAATTAGATCTCTGGGATTTTCCCGACCTTCACATATTAACTGAAAATAATTATTGTTTTCCTGTAATAGTGAGTTTCCCACTATTCTTAGGTTGACGTACCACTAAAACAAGGTATTTCCTATTGCTGTCAAGTTGGAGGTTGGCGTGGAAGTTGGCGTTGATTTCCCAACGCCTTGAAAGATGATGCCAAAGCCATGTAAAATGTTGCCAACCAACAATGAGATTCAATGCCAAAATAATTGGTTGATATTGTAAACGCATTGGCTATATGCTATACTTGTTGGCGTCAATGTTCAACGCCGGGATTGCATGCATGCTTGGTTTTTATGGGCGCCATGTGTCGACGCCTTCATCCCAATGCTTCCAACGCATTTAACACTGCATTCCATTTAATTTATGTTGGTGCCAACTTTAGTCATTGCCACACCATAATACCAAAATATAATTTAAACTTGCATTTCATTCCAATTACCACGCTTTACTTTCGATATGCCATCTTGGAGTGAATCCAAACCAAACGTTATTATTAACCAGGCAACGGTGGAGTATTTTAATATTTTAATAATGCTGCAAGAACGTGTCAGCTGTGCTTTATGATGCCAAACAAGGTGGAGTGGCTATGCCATGCTTAGCACTAAAAGCTAATTTGGAGTGTGTGGAATAATATAAAATGCAATTTTTTTTTAAATAACCATGCAAAGGTACGGTTCATTATAAAAATGGAATTAAATAATTAATAAAATATTTTAATAAAATATATTTATTAATTCACAATAAATATATTAAAATATATATATTTAAATTGGTGGTAATTTTTCAAAATTAATTAAAGTGTTACAAGTGGAGGTGTGGCATTATTGGACAAATAATGTCGTATATGCATCCATATAAACAATAATTAATTATAATATAAAGAGATAAAATATTTTAATCTTCTTAAAGATTTTTATCATGAAAGTTATTTGATTAGAATTTTAGTAGAAATCCCCTGAATCGTTCCTTCCCAATGAGAGCTTTTGGACCTCCCAAATTTGATTTAATTATCGACTATGTGAGGGCATTTTTCCCTCACTTTTCTGATTTCCATCTATTTTGCCTTATTTAGATGCATCCCTTTCAAATCAACACGGAAATATTCAGTATCACCCATTTGTGTAGTTTTGGTTTTTCTGTCAATAATAACATCTTCTTGCAACTCATGAAGAGACTCAGGAGCAATATCATCAACATTAGGAACTTGAATACCCTCATCTTGATCCATGATCATAGGAGGTTCATACAATTTCAAGTTTTTCATATTGGCCATTGAATAAATCTGCATATAAGAAGGCAAATCCAATCGGAAAGCATTTGTACAAATCTTTTTCAAAATCCTAAAAGGACCATACCTATTTGGTTCTAATTTTCTACCTTCACCTTTTAGTCTTTCCTTGCTGATGTGAAGCAATATTTGATCCTCCACTTTGAATTGATGATCAATTCGGTGCTTATTGTGCCTAGCCTTATAATTAGCTTGGCTCTTCTCCAATTGTTATTGAAAAACATTATGAATCATCTAAATTCTCTTAATGAACTTTTTAGCCTTCTCAGCATCACTATTTTCATCCACTACTGAGTTAGATTCTTTTTCAAAAGACAAGTCCGAAGGAGACATAGGCAATAACCAAAACAAGTCTCAAAAGGAGACTTTAAAGTAGAAAAATGTAAAACATGGTTATAAGAATATTGTACATAATATAAATGTTCATCCCATAATTTAAGATTTTTACCATAATACCCCTTTGAGTAAATGTACCACTATTCGGTTGACCACTTATATTTGTCCATTGGTTTGTGGATGAAAGATTGTTCTTTTTTTTAGCTTAGTATCCGTCAAATCCCTCAAAGTTGACCATAACTCACCAACAAATCAAGCATCGCAATCAGGTATAATAGAGGTAGGTAACCTAAAATGGATACAAATATTTTTGAAGAATAAATATGTAGTATCCTCACCTATAACCTATTTAGTACAAGGAACCAAAATATACATTTTGTTGAACCTATCCACAACCACATACAAATAATCATGTTTTTTTTATGACATAGGTAAACCTCTTACAAAATCCATAAAAATACTTTCCCAAGGACGGTTAGGAATAGGGAGAGGTGTATACAATATTAACTTCCAGTTACTAAGTTTACTTTTGGAACAAAGAATACAACCTTTGATATACTTATATACATTTTATGTCATATGGGGCCAATAGCAATATCTTTGTAACTATGCAATTGTCTTACCAATGCCAAAATGACCTAAAACAAGATAAGTGTGAGCTTCTATAATTATGTAAACTCTTTCATCATATGGAATATATATTTTTCCAAGATGATATAGAATTCTTTTATGCACATGATATTCAAATACTTATACTGATTTACCATTTATCAAATCTTCATAGACATCCTTAAAATCAACATCTCTAACATATTTTTTCTTATAGCTTTCATTAACAAAAGGACTATGCTGTAAAATACTACATGCTACAATAGGAGGTCTACAAAGCATATTTGTAACCTTATTATATGTTCCATTTTTATACCCTATAACAAGATGGAACTATTACAAAAATCTCATCCATCAAAAGTGTCATGATTATTGTAAGTTGGATTATGATTGAAGATATTGTAAACACCCATCAAATAGTGTTTTCGCTTTTTCACATTTCACACCAAATCATACAACTCTTTATCATAAGTAAGATAATGTTTTACCACACTTTTAAAGGTTTTCGAATGAAAACACTCTAATTTTTGTTTTTGCATTAACACTGCCCCCATTGTATACCCACTAGCATCAATTTCTATCTCAAAAGATTGCCATAAATCAGGAAGTGAAAAAATTGGGGTTATACTTATCTTTTCTTTTAAGGTATTGAAAGGTTTTTCATGATTTCTTCTCCATTGAAAGCCCTACTTATCACTTGTTAAGGGTAAGTGTATAAATTTTGGGGATAAAAAATGGCATACTCATGGACATGATTTTGTAAAAAATTTAAAAATTTGAACTTCTATAGATAATTTGAGATATCCACACTCCAAATTTGAATATGGTGTAAGAATATGGAATGTAGAATTTTGAGTTTAGTTTCCAAAACACTATGTTTTGAAAAAAATGATTAAGTATAACTAGGTTAAACATCTAAAATTTGAAGAGGAACTCTGATTTTTTCAAAAAACATAGTAGATAAAAGGCCATGATGTGCAATATTTTTTGACAAGCATTTAATATTATTTAAAACCCTTTGAGAAAAAATCATAAAAAATCTTGTATCATGTCACCTATATTTTATTGTATTTTTTCAATGAATACTATTTTTTTTATGAATTTTGCAAGTAACTAGACCCTAAAAATTGACAAAGAAATGGATAGTCATCTGTGAGTCAAGGATAACTACCTTAAAAGAAAATGATTTTTTTTTTAAAAAATATGTGTAGAATTAATCATAATACATCACCATATAATTTATTTTTCATTTGGATCAATGAAACATAAATTACATGAACATGTATAGGCATGTATGTTTGTGGCATGTAATGGCCTAAAAAAGGCATAGTTAGAAATAAATATAGTTTGAAACCTTAAATTAATCCAAAAAATATAAGAATCATATTTTTAGAAAGAAGAGAGCATGCACGTCATGATCGTATCAAGTTTTTGAATTTTCACATTAAAATTCTTATTGTATTTGGCAATCAAAATTGAAATTTGTTATTTATTTTCATAGCTTTCAGTACTCGACTATACATTGACAGTCCAAGCCTTTGGCTCAGGAGTCCAAGTCATTCCTGAGCCAAAAGGCACAATAATTGAATTTGAATTCAAAAACCATGATTGTTTTAATAATGTTATCATGTTTAAAACATAGTTAATAATGTGACTGTGTTATATAATAATGGGATCACATTAAAAATGTGATTGTGTTATATATTCTAAACATCCTAAACTTGAATAGAAGCCATTAGGCCTAGTAGTCTTAAGATTATTGTCTAATATGACATGTGCTATCAAATCCCTAGTTGACATTATATTAAAGGAATTCTTTGTATAGGGACTAATTACTCTTAATTGTAAAGATCATACTAAATAAAATACTCGATTGATTAAATATGATGTGAAATTAGGGAAAAATATTCACAATGGACAAATTAGATGGACACAATTTGTTGCTTGGGGTGAAAAATTCCTCAATTGATATTCTACGTGGAAGAAATTAATTACATAGGACTTAGTTGTCCTCAAATGTGTATAGTATTCAAAAAAATATGAATTGATTTAACATGGTGTAATTAAAGCCCCAAATGACATTAGATGGTTGTAATTCCTTGCTTGAGGATTGAGTGGCCCCAATTGAATATCATATTGAACCTAAATACTCAATCGGTTCAATATGGTGTGCGATCGGGGTTAATGGAACCCAACTGGAACATTATATGGACAAAATTACTTTCATGGGGATTATTTGGCCCTAATTATGTATATAAGATAAAACCAAATGCATGATTAACTAGATATAATTTACAATCAGAGCTAGCAAAGTTGTAATTGACATTAGATGTATTTAGTTACTTGCATGAGCCTTGGTTGGCCATAATTATATATTCAATTAAAATAAACACTTGGTTGATTCAATATGTTATGTATTTGGGACCAACAAATCCCCCTATTGATATTATAAGGATGAAATTTCTTACAAAAGGATTGTGTGGACTAAATTTCATAGATCATATTGAACCATTATATTTTTTTCATTTGAATTTGGTGCACAATCAGAATCCTATTTGTTATTAAAGATGGATTTATAATTCTTTATATAGGGTTAAATTTATCATGATTTCATATTAGATTCATGGTAACACTCAATTATTTGAATAAGGTGTGCAATTAGGGCACTAACTAAAATTATGTTGACACAATTCCTTAGGATAGCCTTGATTGGCCCCAATTATGTATCATCTAGAACCAAATACTCAATTTGTTCAATATGGTATGCAATCAGGGCCAAGTAATCCCCAATTTCCATTATATATGAATGCAACTCCTTACACATAGCTCCTTTGGACCAAATTTCATATCAAATTGAAAAAATATTTAATTTTTTAACATGGTGAGCACTTTGATCTCCAATTGATATCATATAGATAAAATTTCTTATATTGAGCTTAGTTGGCCCTTAAGACCCAATTAACATCCTTTATATATAGTAAGAAATAAGTTCACAGGGATGACCCTGGTTAAAATTGCATCAGTCATTACCATAATTAAATTCATAGGCTCAATCTATGATGATGTGGGGGATAATTGATCCCAAATTCACATTCTTTACTCACAGATCTACGTTTAATGAGATCAAATTTTCCCTAATTACCATCATGATTGTACCTTATATACCCTAAAACCTATATCCTAAGCCCTAATCCCTAAAGTTCATAATCCCTAAACTCTATTTACTATAAATATAAACTCTTTAAACCTTGAACCAATCATTGATTGATTGAATCATTTGACTAATTCACTCAATCTACATGTGTGATATGACATGCATGGTATAATGACAACCCAAAAACACATTCTATAGTGACAAATGGGTCTAAGTGATTCAAAATTTCCTCAATTATCTTTGTGATTGACCATGTGTACCCTAAACCATGTCTATAAATTAAAACCTAGAAGGGTCTTAAACCATAAACCCTAGACATTATACCCTAAATTGTAAACCATTTACTTTTTAGGTATTTACCAACTTCAATTTAGTCCCAATTAATATCCTTTGTAGTATGAATATGGTTTGAACACATGGAATATCTAGTGATTAGACATTAATATATAGGTCCTTAAACCTAAACCTTTTGCCCTAATCCCTAACGATCCCTAAAACATTTAAATTTTAATCCATGTGCCCTAATGCCCAATACGCATCACAAACATACATGCCTTATGATATAATTGATTTTATCATGGGATGTCATAATTTATACACTTTTTAAACCTATGGATAAATCCTTTTGAGTACCAATCTAGCTCTGTATATCTATTCAAGAAATTAGAGCTATGTCAATCCCCTTCAACCTAATTAACCAAAGAGGCAGAGAGGTAGTTGATTCTTTTAATCAAGGAGGAATTTGAGGCCAATTTGATGGTCTTCATTAGCAAGATATGATTTGGGGAAAAATTAAAAGATCGATCTTATATCATGAATTAATCCAATTAGTCAATTTGTATAATTCTCTGCATGATCTAGGAAAAATTAAAACCCTAAACAAATTTATGGCTCAATCGATTTTATAACATGTACATGGCATAACTGACCCCACTTTTATCAGAAATGTGAAAACATGAAGGTAATTAGGTCATAAATATGTGTCATAAGCAACTCAAATTTTCTTCAATTACCTTAGTCATTGGACCCTATATATGATATCTTAAACCCTAAGTTACCCTCTACCATTTACATTAAGCCCTAATCCATAAGTCCTAAACCCTAAATCCTTTAAATTATAGACCCTAAACCCTAAACCAATAAGTTTAGACCCAATTAACATCTTATATATATATATATATATATATATATAGAGAGAGAGAGAGAATTAAGTTCATAAGGATGAGCTTGGTTAAAATTACATCACTCATTACCACAATTGACATTATATATATATATATATATATATATATATATATAGAGAGAGAGAGAGAGAGAGAGAGAATTAAGTTCATAAGGATGAGCTTGGTTAAAATTACATCACTCATTACCACAATTGACATTGTAGCCTCAATCTGCAATGATGTGGGTGATAATTGATCCCAAATTCACATTATTTAATCATAGATATAGGTTTATGGCTCCCAAATTTACCCCAATTGCCTACACTATTGTGTAAATGTACCCTAAAACATATACCCTAAGCCATAATCCTTAACACTTTCTTAATCCCTAAAATTTAAGCCACAAATATAAATTATTTAAACCTTGAACCAATCATTTTATCCTATAAATTAACATCATTTATAGACTAAGAATTAAGTTCATAGGGCTCAGTTTGGCCTAAATCACATGACTAATTTCCCCACTTGACTAATTTACTCAATCTGAATGTGTGACATCCATGGTATAATGGCAACTCAAAAACACATTCTATTATTAACTACTTATTATTATTTTTTGGGGCTTCAATGTGCTTAGAGCTTCTTTCTTGAAGTACTAGGAAAGGTCCCTGTAGTTGTGCACCTTCACTTTGGACCTTATTTGTATTCACTAATTCCTAAAACATAAATCATAATCCCTAATCCATAAACCATATGCACTAATTTTCCGTAATCCATAATCCCTTATCTGCATTAAGTATAACATGATCACATTATTTAATAACATGATCATGTTATTATCAACATAGGCAATACTCGATCCTCATTTCCAATTACCAACCCCATAGTTTATATCGATAATAACACGATCATATTATTATCGATGTTAGCTTCCCATTTTGTTGGGTGTGTTGGGACCTTGTGGAAAGCATAACATAATCACATTATTTAGTAATGTGATCATGTTGCTATCAATATTAGCTTCCCAATGGGTTGCGTGTGCTGGGATTGTATGGAAAGCATAATGTGATCGCATTATTTAGTAATGAAATCTAATTATATAAAATGATTATGATATTATTATTTTAGTTATAAGCTCACTTATCAATGACTATTTTTATCCTAAATCAAGACTTTTGTCTATACAAACATTATATGAGATCTGCATACCTATGTACTTGACCCCACCTTTGAAAAGTAGTCAATTGTCCCTTCTGATGGGTTTTGGATCACATTTAAAGAGGAAGAGGAAGTTGTTTAAGAATGAAACACTAGAGGAATTAGAATATTTCAAAGAGAAACACAAGCTACTAATGCAAAACTTTCATGGTAAACAAGGTACAAACCCTAATCTTGATGAACCAAATGTTGTAGATAATGAACTAATTGATGATAATGAATTAAGCAATGGTGAAATTGACTATAATAAATTAAATAATGTTGAAATTGACCATAATGAAATGAATAATAATTAAATGAACCATAATGAAATGAATAATAATGAATTTGAGAATAATGAATTAGTTAATGTTGAAAGTTCACATTCAAAGTTCCAAGTTTTTGATTTTGTTGATAATGAGTGTATGTATGATGCTTCACCCCCCATAAATGAATAAAATTTGATGGAAACAAATAATGATGAAATTAACCATCAAAAAATTTCATGGAAACATATAATGAACAAACTAACAATGAAAAATTTAATGTCATCCCACCTCCAAACAATGAAAGTAATAATAGTTTTGAAACACCCTCTCAATAAATTCCACCATTACCAACACCTATAAGACTTGTGCATATAAAATATAAGTACTTAATTAAAGTTGATACAAATATTTTAAAACCAATGCATAACAAAATGTCTGATCGTCGTTCAAGAATACTGGCTCAACAAATTTGGGATATTTTTTCTCATAATTTGCAGTATGATAGTCAAAGATGTCAATTATTTATTTCATTAATAAAATTGATTAAGATGAAACCAATAATGTACACATTAGGAATAAGAACATCTAACATGGATGATGAAAATGATGAAATTATTAAAAATTTACATGATGCATATCATATTGTAGGCCTAAAATCATGTACCAAATATTGTAATGTTGCCTGACATATACTTACAACTTGTGCAATAAGTGATATAATAGTGAAAAAATGAATGGTTTCAAAAACAAGTCAAACACTTCATAAAAATAGAAAAAAGTAAGGAAATCAATTGAAAGATGTGAAAGACTTAATGAAATTAATACCAATGAGCTCTAGGCATTCTCTAGTATATTTTCATGAAAATACAAGGCTCTATCTGATACTCTCAAAGAGTTACTTGCTCAATTTTGGAAAGACAATACAAGAGTTTCTCCTAATGCAAGAGATGTTGTGAAAAGAAGAGTTGGTTCTCATAACCATGAACTTCATCCAAAACATTTATTAGATATGACTAAAACACATTTTTACTCTAAATTTTTGGAAAAATATCCATAAATTTCTATTTTTCAAAGATATTTTGAAATGATAAACCTTTTTATGTTAAAATAAATCACACACACACCACTTGTTGTAGGCAACATGTTGAATTTTCAATGCACTATGATATTTTTCTCTATATTCATTTTACTTTGCATACTAAAATTTTGCAAGAGTGTGGCATTGAATTGGCACCAACATCAACCAGGGAATTTATTCCAACTATATTCTGCAAAGGATTGACTAGATAATTATTTTATAATAAATCATGCTTAAATAAAAATTACAGCTTTTTTGGTGGATTGCCAAATTTTTAAAAATGTATCCATGAAAAGATTATAAGTGAAATTAGACAAGAATTAGTTGGTTTAAGTAAATATAAATCAGTGACTTATCAAGTAAAAAATGGAAAAGATTATAAAAGGTGTGATCTTGTTACAAAAAATATACCTATTTTGGAATTTTTTGGTCAAATTTAGGGAGAAGATTGTTTTTGACTATGTAAGGCACACATATAAGGCTAGATGGTTGGATGAACATTTCAATATATACAAGGATACATTCCCACTTGGTTCCATTGATTCAGTAGTTGATTTTATAGAGAATTACACATTCAAACCCCAAATGGAAGTTCAATCATAGTATTACAACTCATCACAAGTTTCCATAATCATGCATATAACATTCATGCATGCCCCTGATAATACTGAGTAACAATGGAAAATATTGAGTACCATTTATATATCAACAATGGTAGATCACATTTTTCATATTATGTGCAAGGTTTTTTTCAAAATTTATATTAACAGTTGAGTTAGAGGAACATTACTTTCAATCAACATTACATTTGGTTAAATAATTTCACATTGTAATTCAAAAATACATAGATGTTTTAATTTTTGAGTAGGATGGACATTACCATAGGTGTAGAACACATTTAGATTTTCATTGAGGCTGGCCATGGAAAAGGGGAGCATGTTGGCGTTGGAACATGTGTAAAAATATTTATTTTAAAGGATTTGAAATTTTAAGAGGGTGTTCATTTTATAGATGTAAAAATTGTGGTTGAATGGCTTAATGAGACCATGTGTCATGGTGCTCAACCAAATTCTACTGTTCATAGACATTTTTGTTTAACAGAGGAAGGACACTTGGTAAAGTATGAGTATTGTATGACTCTAATGGGTTCAAGTGACTTCCACTCATTTTGTAGCTTAAATGTAAGTTCTTGGACTATTCATATGAGACACTTGGCATGTTTTTGTTCTGCATGTGTGGAATCTATTTGGAATGAGTGTAAGTCACAAGAGTGGGTGGCTGATTAGATTTTGAAACCTCTAATTGCAATCAACACATATCAAGTTCCAACAACATTTCAACTTATAGATATGACATCGTCAGATGACTTTGACCATGTATCTGATCTAGTGAATCTAGGTAGAATATTTTTCATTATGTATAATTTATCCTCATCATTTATATATCTTCATATTATCACTAAAAATAATTTTTTGTGATGTACCAGGCATGATTTTATAGTTATTGTAGATGAGGATAATGAAGAAGTCATTGATTACTACTTGTGTTAGTGTGTAGAGAGAAAGAAGAAATTAACTTCCCTAGTTACAAATGAAGAAAACCTTGACTATCCCACCAGGTCAGTGGTAGTCACTGGAACTTGGTTTTGATGATATCTTATAAAAAATTTAGATTAAAGGTTGTTTGAAGAGTTTGAAATGTAAAGAAAGATATTTCACTATTCAAATTTAATTCCTGAAATGAATATTCAATTACAAAAATATCATGGGAGGCCATTAAACATGAAACTATGAAAATTTTAGGAGTCAAATTATGAAGCTATTCTTGATACTATCAAGGTTAGAACATGTCCTAGTCGTTCATTGGATTGAAATATGGAGGTATGTTAACTTTTTCAATGTAGATGTAATCAATTTTACCAAATGTTTTTTTATTTTCTAGGTAGGACATTTATAAATTTCATTTTGAATTACTAAATAACAATTTTTTGTAAGTTAGTGGTGCCAAATAAGCTTCAATCTTCACGTGGTTGGCACTATCAGTAGAGAATTATATATTCTTCGAGGTAAGAAAAGCTTAGGTTTTATGCATGTTTACTATGGGGTGTGATTATAGGGATATAGGATGTATTTTAGGGATATAAAAACTTGTGGAAATGAATTACAATTTTCATTTAATGCATGTTTGAACTTAGGCTAAAAATTACACTTTTCTTGTATTGGGAAGGGTGTTCTTTAGGCTAGAATGGGTGGTGGGTTTGTCGGTCAAGCTTGATGAGAGGCCAGGAAACTAGAACTATAGGTTATACACCCCCCTCAAGTATGTTAGTGGTGTCATTTTTCACCCATGAAGCATCAAAACCAAAGTTTTGCAACCACACCTTAAACTTTGACAATATTTGTTAGTGTTTCCGCTCTCTGGAATGGTAGTGATAATGCACTTATAGGTGGATTCAAACATCATGGATACATAATAACATATAATTTTTTGATCTATACATGATCAAATTTATATATTTATATGTGGAGGTCCCAAAGGTAGAAATGACAGTGGGAGCTCAAGAAGTTGCTTGTTCACTAGCAAAAATTTGTATTTTTAGAACCATCACTACAACTTGTCTAACAGATTGATCTCAAATATTGCACCTGAGTGATTTTAGGTATGATTATAAGGATAAATAGGTATGTGAGGGATATAAAGGTTCATATAAAATACTTAAGATTTTCATTTTATGCATGTTTGAACTTATGCTAAAAAAATTACATTTTTCTTGTATTGGGATGGGTGTTCTTGAGGCTAAAATGGGTGGTGGGTTTGTCAATTAGGCCTAATAAGAGGCCAAGAACCTAGTCCTAGATATTATCCTCCCCCTCAAAAATTTTGGTTGTGTCAATTTTGACACATGAATCATCATAACTAGAGTTCTGCAACCACAACATGAACTTTAACAATATTTGTTGTTAGTGTTTCCACTCTCCAAAACAATAGTGAAAATACACTTATGGATGGATTCAAAAATTGTGGTGACACAATAACATTTAATTTATCTATTTGGATATGATAAAAGTGATAAATTTTTAGGTGGAGGTATCGAAGGTAGAAATTCCAGTTGAAGCTCGAGAAGTTTTTTGTTCACTAATAAAAACTTGTATTTTTGTGGACCCATCACTACAACTTGTTTAACGGGTTGATATCAAAGATTCCACCCAAGTGATATGGGGTGAAATTAAATGTATTAAATAGGTATGTGAATTATTTTAAGTTTCATATAAATTTATTACATTTTTCATTTTATGCATGTTTGAACTTGGGCTAAAAAATTGCATTTTTCTTGTATTTGGAAGGTGTACTTGAGGCCAGAAGGGGTGGTGGGTTTATCGATCGAGCCTGAGGGAAGGCCAAGAACCTAGTACCAAAGGTTATATGCACCTCAAGATATGTTGGTGGTATTATTTTTCACCCATGAAGCATCATAACAAGAGTTTTGTAACCACAACTTGAACTCTTACAACATTTGTTGTCAGTGTTTATGCTCTTTACAATGGTAGTGAAAATACACTTCTGGGTGGATTCAAAAGTCATGTCAGTATAATAACATGTAGTTTACCTATATAGACATGATAAAAGTGATATATTTATAATTGGAGGTTCCAGAGGTAGAAATTCTAGTTAGAGCTCAAGTAGTTGCTTCTTCACTGACAAAAACTTGCATTTTTAGACCTGTCACTCCAATTTGTCTAATGGATTGATATCAAAGCTTCCACATAAGTGATTTGGGGTGAAATTAGAAGTATTAAGTAGGTATGTGATGGATTTAATGGTTTAAAAAAATGGCTTACAATTTTTTTTCTATTCATGTTTGAACTTAGGCTAAAAATTACATTTTTCTTGTATTGGGAAAGGTGTTCTTGAGGCCAAAATGGGTGGTGGGTTTGTCAATCAGGCTTAGTGGGAGGCCAAGAACCTAGTATTATACATTATCTACCCCATGAAACATTTTATTAGTGTATTTTTCACCTAGGAAGCATCATAACTAGAGTTTTGTAAACACAACTTGAACTTTGACGACTTTGATAATTTTGACAACTTAAAATAGATACCAATAAACTTAATGATTAATTGATATATTGACCTATTGACCTATTTAAAACTTTGAAAACTTTGACAACTTTGATAATTTTGAAACAATTTACTACTTTGACCTATTGACCTCTAGAATAAAGAAACCCTGTATATACCCTATTTTTTATTAACAATCAATGTTGGTTTTGTAACCTCACATTCCATTCAAGCTAGATGGTGAAGACTATGAGTATTCAATATTTCCTTATCTTTAGTTATGTGGATAATGTGGAGATTTAATACATATGATTAATCAAATTAATCTTGTTATAACATACATATGGACAAGATTTTGTAAGTTTCACTTTGATCATAGTTCTTTCCCATTAAAAGTCCATAGGACCATAAACTCAGAATTCTATATACTGTAATCTTTGTATCAAATCTCGTTTTTGATTAAAATAGTGATATATAAGGGTTTATAATGGTTATATAATGTGTTAATAAACTTATTGTCAGTTATGGAGTCCTTTGATGTTGAAAAACCTAAAGACCCTACATACCCTAGTTTTTAATGGATAGAATACAGGGTTGAATGATTGAGATTTCTTGTTTTTGGATTCCCTAAGGTTTGTTAGAACTTTATAATTGAATTAAAAAGTTTTAATAATTTTAGATAGACCTAATCCAAGAATTAGATCATCTTGACAGTCCTAGTTGGACATTATATGCAATTATTTTTAGTCTCGGCCTATGCAGTTGCTACAAACCCTAAGTTTTAGGGTTTTGACCATAGAAAGAGATTCAACCATTCAAAATTACTAAAATTTTTTAATATAGTGTGTCCTACAGTCTATTAAGTGAATAAAATGATTTCATACTTGTACCTTCTATATTTTTTACTATACTATCCTATAGGTAGTCAACTAGCCTAAGAGGCTAAAGAAGAAAGTTGAACTTAGGTGAAGAGTTGAGGATGAAAATTGATTAAAAAGTAGGTTTAGATAAAATAGTGGTCAAATATAGTTATTTTTAGGTTAAAGTGTCTCCATAATGGTAAAACCTTGGAGCTTTGTGTATTTTGAGGGCTAAATAGAATGTCAAGTAAGACTAGACCTATAAGTTCTTACAAAGGAACCTAACCCAATATTTTATGTGAGGTAATGGAATGAAAAAGGATTGTTAAAAACCTAGTTATTTTTCCTTCAAGAGTATTTTTAAGTAACATAACATGAGGTTTTCCCTAAAATAGGGCTACAAGCCAAGACAAAGGCTAGAGAGATAAATCTGAGAGAAGATAAAAGATAGAGGGGTTAAAAAGTTCAAATTATGTTGTATGAGTAGGATAAGAAGTCATGAGGTAGAAAATATTTGAATACACAAGATTAGATAAAAATGCCTCTTATCAAGATCCTAAAAAATTGCAAGCTATTGAGAAAGCTCTGCATCAAAATCACATACAAGAAGTAGGTACAAAGAAAATAAGGTCATTAAGCCTAAGTGATAAGAGTGTCATTAGTAATTTCCACTACACACAATAAAATTTAAAAACTTTAATTTAGAAAAAAATTAAGATCCAATATTTATAGTATTAAAAAGAATATTTTTTTAATCCTCATTTGTGTGTGCTTACAACATTAAATATGAGATCCAATATAGATAATAATTTGGAAGATCAAAACAACATTGTACAATAAACCACAATGAAATAAAAAATAAATACAAATTATATATATCAAGCCATGATAGGAATATAATATAGGCACATACATGTCTAATGTTAATAATACATAGATTAGGTTGGGATAGCCATAAAAAAAATCACATCTACCAACATAGTATCTAATGTTGGATAAATGTCACATGTTCTTATAAAATGCCAAAAATACATCAATTGCCATATAGGTATACAAAAAAGTACATTTCATGTCTATAAGACATCCTATTCATCAAATAGCCTCCCTTTCTTTTCCTTCCTTGAAGAAGACTCTCCATGGTATGCCCTACTAGTAGATGGAGATCCCTATAATGCCTTGGATTGCTCCAAGGTCTACTTCTGGGTCCTACACTCATAGCTAGCTTGTAGTTGAGTATGTTCAAATATAATTATTATTATGAAATTAACATCAAATGCATTTAAATAATTATTAATAAATTAATTTTAAATAATAAAAAAAAATTTAAACATGTGAACTTACTGCAACCTTATGATCCTTCTCAATCTATTTTTCACACTCAATCAAGTCAATGGCAGGCTCAACTATTCAAATAGGCATTTTAAATAGGAGGAATGTGATAAGTTACCCCAATCACCATCTGATTGGGACTATTAGTTGTCATAGGACAACCCTGCATACACAATAAATAAACATAAGTTATATTTATGCCAAGTATGGATGTACTAAAATTATTAAAACAAGTCTATTTTTAGGATTCAAATTTATAAGAACCAAAGAGTACCTTTGTTAGTGCCTATGTAGATGAAATTGTAGCAACAATGCTTATGTCTGTCTCAGCTCATAGAGAGGGAGTAGTGTCAGTACCAGCCATCAATTGTTCATGTAAACAAGATCGAGTACTTAGTTTTATATAAAGTAAATCAAATCTTATATATGGAAACCAAAATGATCAATATAAGCACTTGTACATATAAAATATCTATCTGTATAAGTACATGAATTCAATGACACATTATAGGAAATAAAAATACAAGCATGCATGTGAAAATACACTTAGATATAAAATTATAAGCCATCTATTGAAGTTTTAGAGAAACAGTCTTATACCAAAACCAAAATTAGAGGATTAAAACTATGAAATGGAATATATAATATACTAGTTTCTTTTTTTCAAATAGATAACTATAAATATATCTGGGTCAAGATCTTCAATTTATGTTATATTACATGTTGGACTATATTGGTTGTTGATTTATTACTTTTCTAAAAATAGGGTTTTGACTTAGTTTTGGACCCTCGTAACTAATTCCTATTGGATGAATTTTCAAGATTAACTTAGAATATTTAGGGATATTTTAAATTATGTTTTAAAAAGGTGGGCCTACATTTAATGGAGTAGAGTGATGAAGTATGATTGGTTTCCTAGGATTATAGATATATTAATGACTAATGATTTGGCCACACTCTATATAATAGGGATAATTTGGATTGTGTAGGTGGGAATTGTTGTCCCATCGAGTATATTCTTTTTCTTGACCTATTGACCAACTAGGATGTGTCATGTAAAATAGTTTAATTTTATCAAAATCCCTTGAGAATGGAATATCACTTTCAAGGTTATGATTAGGATAATAGGCTTGTCGGCTAGGCAAGGTTGTGGCCTTGATAGAGGATTGTGATAGAGGTAAGGTTATTAATTGGGTGTAATAATTTGGTGTATGAGCATATGACCCCCACACTCATCATGGGCTAGGTGTATGAGCACATGACCCCTTACCAGTGAGGATTAAAGATTGGGATAGTGGGGACCATCAAGGCTTCTAGTTGGATAGGTATGCCACCATTAAGAGACTTTCCTTGAGTGGTGAGCACACTGATAATGATATATTTGGTATCTATACTATATTAGGGTATTTTATGATAGTTTGTGAATGAGGTGGAAAGTCTAGTACCATCATGGTAAAAATTAGGAGAGTACTAATTGGAGGAGTCCATTTAGAAAAATATCCCATATCTAGGTTGTAATTATGGTAGGATGCCAACATGAAGTACAAAAACCACCATAATATGTAGATACTTAGATGTACAAACAAGCTTAGGATAGAGGGTGAGGAGATGAAGTTTAAGGGGAAACAAGGGTGAGTATACAATTGTTAGAGATGAACCAATAGGATGGGAGGAGAATGCTAAGATGAGGTCCAATTAGGAATTATACCTAGACTAACATGAAGTTACCCAAATAAAGTAGTAAGTTGGTTTATTTTTAGTTAATTTCTATGTTAATTTGTAATTTATTATTTAGTTATTATTTATTTATGTGACTATAGATCTAATGTCTTCTCTTGTTATATGGTTTTAGAGTCAATCACATAGTGGTGGAGCATGATCAAAGAAACTTTGGTTAGGATTTTTTAGGTGAGGATTATTTAAGCTTCAATAATATTTTGGTGGATGTAGTTCTCCATGTGTGAATAAGTAAGCATACATATGTTTTTCTCCCTACTTATCATACATATACATGGAGTTCCCTCATAATAAGAGATAAATAGTTGGCCTAGAGGAAAATGTGGTTGGTTTAGAGTCTCAATTAAAGATTCTCAATGAGATTAATAGAGATAGGGGAGGTTAGGATCCATATAGACAAAAAATAGTGGGAGGTATATCACCCACATGGGTATAAGCAAGAGACATAAAATTATCTAAACCATATCCCACATCACTCATCAACATGTATATGTAAACAACTATAGTCATAAAAAATACAAAGAGCAAAACATATATGTAAACAATTTTTACCTTTATATATGTAAATGTTGTCATCTTAACATAGGTAGATGTAGTTGTTGATGGCCCAGCAACTAGATTCAAAAGTGAAAACAATGGCTATGACAAATTGAATGCTATAAATACTAGTTGTGATGATGAAGGAATCATCACCTCTTGCGACATAGAAATTTACATATATATTATATTAAATTTTTATGTAAATTAATTATTATCTTAGAAATTAAATTTGAAAATATAACTTAAATTTAACATGACATTTATATAAAATATACCTACATCTTTATGGTGACTAATGTTTGCATGTCAAATGTGTGTGCCAAAGACTCATCACTCATAAGAATACGATCTAATCCATCTGAACCACTGACACCATCATCATCAAAATGTCCCATGAACATATCTCCATAAGAAATGCAAGGGTGGGGTTAGGGTCAGGTATCTTTTGGCATTTCTATAGCATCACTTTGTGAAAGCTTACTCATATGAAGAATGAGTGTATCAGTAAGTGAACTAAGAGCATGGAAAGTGTCTATCTCCATGACCTATTGAACTATCAAGGGGATCTCAAGATCAAGAGGCTTTTGCATATGAATCCATACAGGTTAATTAGGTGCATGACCTGCACCTGGTTGATCCTACATAGATATTTTTCCTCAGCCCTAAAACTCACTAAAATCAAAATAATTGGGAATCCAATTGATGATAAACTCATAGTAGAGTTTTCTCAAAAAATATAAAGGGACCTCATGGTTGTTACATGGTGGATAGTCAAAGACCATCCACCATCAATCCCAAAAATTATCCATGATTAAATTATGTACATAGTGATGGATAGGAAAACATTTGGTAGTTACAGGAAAGGGGGAATTGGTGGTTGGGTCGATGAATAAGGCATAAATGTTAGCTTTTGAAATTTTTAAATTTTTTACCTAAAGGGTTGATAATTGTCATCATAATCGTCCCTAAAATAATCTCTATATGAGGACTATTGGTAAATTTGACTTGATATCAAGTCAATTTAACCTAATAAGGTCTATAGGGAATCAACAAGTTGGGTGTAGTGGGGGTTGGTTGAACTGAGATCTCTCATTCTATCAATTAGGTCTTCAATTTCAAGTTTGTTTCTGACAATTTTGTAAATAAAAAACTCTTGACTACCATGGGGTTTTGGGGAAATATAAGAGGGATAGGTGGAGGGTTAGGAGGGGGAGCAACTAAAGGGTTTTGTAGAGGGGTTGGAGGGTTAGTAGGATGGGCTATTAGAAAAAAACAAATTACAATTAAAAACATGTGTTAAATAATAAAAATTATGAAAAATTAGGGTTAAATAGAGAATAATTTGATGACTTGCCTCTCCTATGTGGTGACATCATCGATCATCAGAGCTGTGGGGTGAATTATGGCACTTTTTTGCATGAAATGTGATCATACAACAAGCAATGAGAAGGAAATGCGAACACAAAATGAACACATTTTGCATTCGATTTTCCTAATTTTTTTTTGGGACACAGGGAATGGGATCATGTTAGCATTAATAATGTAACCACATTACTATTTAATATAATGTGATAACATTATTTAATAACATGATCATGTTATTTAATAACACAATCACATTATAGATCGATAATCTTGAGCCTAGACTTAAGTAGTATGATTAAATTAATTAAATAATGTTATTATGTTATTAAATATTAATAATCGCACTATGATAACTGTGCACAAAATTATCCCCCAACTCTATGCACTTACCATTAAAACATGTAAAGGAGATGCAATATAATAGAAGTTAGAAATAAATTTTCTCTAGAATTGAACTGCTCTGAGAAAACCTCAAACTTTTTTTGCATTATTAGGCCTTGGCCAATTTACTATGGCTAAAACTTTTGCAAGGTCTATTTTTAGTGAACCATTCCCTACAACATAGACTAAGTAAACTAAAGATTTTTTTATAAATTCACATTTTGACATCATTAAAAATATTTTCTCCTTTTGTAAAGTATCTAAAACTTTCTTGATGTGTTTGAAATGATCTTCCCATGTGTTACTAAAGAGTAAAATGCCATACAAGTACACAATTAAAAAATCATTCAAAAATGGTCTTAACACATCATTCATAACCTATATAAATGTCGTAGATGCATTACAAATCCAAAAAGATATAACAAGCCACTCAAAAAGACCTTGCTTAGTTTTAAAAGTAGTTTTCCAACTTATTGGGTGAATATTTTGTCAATCAGCTAACTGATGAGAAAAAATAGGTCTCTTCAACCACAGCATAGGCAAATTGGTCATCCAGATGTGCAGGTTTACTACATCAAAAGGGGACAAATCTCTCCTCTCATCAAGGGGAGGTTCCTTGTAAATATGCAGGAGCTATATATATATATATATATATATATATATATATAAGCAAAAAATAACACTCAGGGGTAGGATAAACCATCCATCTCTCTTTTTTTAGAGATGATGTTCACAAATCAAAGGAGAAATCCTGATGAAATGATAGAAAGCACTCCTCTTATTTCACAAGTGTTGTTTAGTAGACAAAAGGAACCTTTCGGGTGGTGACAAGTAACTGTAACAGGGTGCAGTAACAAAGCAGGATAAAATGTAGCACAAAGTCTCAACCTCAACTGCCAAAGAGTGAAATACGAAGGACAATGAGGGCACAAAGTCATCCCAAGGTCCTTTACACAAAAATAGACTATGAAGGATAATGAGAGCACAAAGTCATCCCAAGATCTTTTACATAATAATAAAAAGAAAACACACTAAAGGCAATTGTGGGGGCACAAAGTCTCTCCACAATTGGCTTCAAGACACCTTTTTGATTATTTTCACTAATTTTGCTTATTCAATTAAATGGACAAAAAAATGTATTTAGAAAACAAACATAAGAATAATTTCCCCAACAACCAAGCTATTCCAGCATAAAGTCTGAAAAGTCACTTGTTTTCTTATTCAAATAATGAAATATGATCAACAATCTAAGCTCAAAGTCTCAGTAATGCCTTTCAATTTGGGTAGAGTTTTTTGGTTTGTAACAAAGAGAGAGATTTCCTAAATAATATGAGAGAGTCTAATATATAGTGCTCCAAGAAAGACTTGGGTGCTTTGTTTCACAAAAATATGTTATGATGCATTCAATGCCTTTAATGCACTTTAAATTCTATCCATGGGTTATGCTGTAATCAAGCATCAATTTTAAATATGAGCCATTTGATGTGTTTCCTTATGTGTGCATAGCTGTTCACTCTACTCAATGCAAAAAAATAGGCCACACCATTCAATGTTCGTGCTCTCTAATGTCCACCTGGTGGACTACTTTACCTTCTAGAAACATATCCCATGTGCATATATTTCTGATCTTTCTTCATCGTTCCCCCTTTCCTAGTTGTATTTTACCCTTATCTATGTGATTTGAGCTCTCGGGCTATCTCTTTGGCTAGTCGCTAAATTTGTTCACAGGTTCTATGCTTAAGTCTATAAGGATCAACAATTATTTCATTGTCACAAATTTGACGTGTTTGTGTTCGTCATTGTTTGAAAGCCAATGACTAGTTGGTTGCCCTAAATTTGATGGCTACAGGCCCATCATCCTTCTTAGCCATTCCTTCATGTCTTTCCCACTTGCTCTGGCCACTTTTCATTGATCTCAACAAGTGACACATGACACCTTTTTCTATGAAATAGGTGAGGACACATGGCAACATCTGCTTAACTTATACAGGCTTTGGGTGCCATTTGAGAGTCCTACAGAAGATGACATGTGGCAGCTTTTGCCGAGTTCATAGATCACTGTAGAAACATTTGGGACTCTTTTGGATCCATGTGGATGCAAACACTTGTCACACTTCGCTTGACTTTAGCACCTCACCCGAGACCTACCATAGTCTTTACTTAATAAAATGAAGAAGCTGTGGATGTTTCCACTTGGTGGCCTCCATCGAGCTTTGTAGATGACATGTGACATGTTTCACTACTTTGAAAGTTACTAGAAACTGTCCCAGGAGACGACACTTGGTAGCTTCTGATTTGACTTTATAAGGGACATGTGGTGACTTTCATTATACTTTTGAGGTTTGATCTTTCTCAAAGGGAACTTGCCCTTTGGGATCTTGAGAAATGGTCCACTTTCCTTGGTGAGACCCTCCCATAAGGGTACCTACCCTTCAGGATCTTTTGAGCAGCCTTCAAGATTTAATTTCTTTGGCAGGCTTTTCCTTTTTCGGTGGCTTTTCCTTCGAACAAAAAGTCTGAAAGAATTCTTTCAGACAATTTGTCTGAAGGAAATCTTCCTTCGCTTTGCCTCTGATTTTCGTTGGTCTTTCTTTCCGTAGGATTTTATCTCTGCTTTGGGCTTATTTCTTCAGACAAAAGTTTGAAGGAATTCCTTCAAACATTTTCTTTGAAGGAAATGCCTTAATCATTTTGCCTTAGTCAATTTTTTGTGTTCTTTTCTTGAAAGAGAACTATGCCCTCCGCAAGGACTGTTCAAGCCTAAAATTATCCTTCAGACTTTTGCAATGGTACATCTGCTCCTCACCTGCCCTCTGCAAGGGCTGTTTGTCTTTGGTTCACTTTTTCAAAGGAATTCTCTTTGTCCACTTTTGCTCGTTGCCCTCCACAAGGGCACTCAGCTTGGTTCACTGCCCTCCACAAGGGCACTTTTTCCTTTGGCTTTGGGGTAGCCCCTTGAACCTATTGATTGAATTGACCGATTGAACCAACTTTGGTTCAACGGTTCAATGGTTCAATCAGTTTAATCTCTTTATTTGAATAAGTCTTTTTTTATTTCTTGAACCAAACACATTGAACCATATGGCCATTGAACCTGTTGAACCTATTGAACCATTGAACTCATTGAACCTTTGAACCAAAGTGGTTCAATGGTTCAATGGTTCAATGGTTCAAGCTTTCTTCTCTTTGTTAAGTGTTTTGAAGTCGTTGAACCTTGAAGCAGTTGAACTTTGAACCTTGACAAATGTGATTAACTCTTGCTGATGACGTTGAACCTTTGAATCCATTGAACCCGTTGAACCAAAATGGTTCAAGGTTCAACGGTTCAATGGTTCAATGGTTCAAACACTACATAGAAGCTTGTTGATGAACTCTTTTGGTTGAACCAAGGCATTGAATCAATCTTGAAAATGACTACGTGTTGTAAACTTGTTCTTTTGATTGAACTCACCTATAGAAGCCTTTGAACCTGTTGAACCTACTGATTTCAAGCATTTTGAGTCCATAGAAACATATCTATAGAGTTCATAGATTTAAGCCTACAGAGTCTGTAGAAATGAATTCATAAAACTGGTGGAGTCCATAGATTTAAGCCTGCAGAGTTTATAGATTCAAGCCTATAGAGTTCATAGATTCAAGCCTGCAGAGTCCATAAAACTTGAAAAAGCTTGAAAAATAGAGAATTTGAATACCCAGAGCAATTTTTGAGAAGGGGAGAGAGGATTTTGGTTTGTAGGACCAAAATAGTTCAAATGTTGTCCCAAAAATTAATGACATTTTTCAGGGACAACAGTTGGCTCCAGTTGGGGAACTTCCTTCAGTTGAAAATTTAGAACGGCTGAGGGGAGTAGAAACAAGAATATTCAGTGCCTTAAAGTATGCCATTGGGCGATGGAGTCATGATACCCAAAAAGAAAGGTGACAAAAAAAAAAATGAAAACACAAAAACAAAACTAAAGACTATAGAAATATACATATGTACAAGTTGATCTTATCTAATACTTCACGGATTGAAGTGCTTCAGATGTTGCCCATTATAAGGTAGAGAAAAGAGCGTGCCATCTTGATATTTTAGCAAGAAACTATTTTCACCATTTAGTTGATGGATAATAAATGGGCCTCTCCAAAGAGAATCAAACTTTCCATGCATCCCCTTTGGTTCTCTTCTCTTGTCTCACAACAGGACTTGATCTCCAACCTAGAAATCATGATTTTTTGCCTTCTGGTTGAAGAGCTTCTTCACCAAACTTTGATGGGCAGTAATTCAATCCACCACCCTAGTTCTCTGCTCATCCAACTCAGTCAAGCACATAATCCTCTTATCAAGGGGGCTTTCATGTGTCTGATCTTCAATTGCCTTAGCCAATTTTAATGCTGGCAATTCCAAGGTGATTGGTATCTCAACATTGATACCATAAAGTTGGAAATGAGACATACCAATTGCCCTTTTGGGTGTAATTTTATCTTCCCACAAAGCATCAACCAATGCTTTATGCCAAGTCCTTTGGTTGTCATCCACCATCTTCTTGATGATAGTCATCAGGTTCTTGTTACTTGATTCAACTTGTTCATTCCCTTGTGAAAAGTAATTAGAAGAATGGGAGAGGGTGATCCCATAGTAAAAATAGAATTGAGTAATCTCTTGGGAATTGAAACAAGCTACGTTGTCTATGACAATCTTGGTTGGGACCCCAAACATGGAAATGATATTCTCCTTGAGGAAATTGCACACTACTTTTGAAGTAACATGCTTGGTTGGGATAGCTTCCACCCATTTGGTGAAGTAGTCAATTACTGTAAGGACATAATCATGTCCAGCACTTGAAGATGGGTTTACAGCTCCAATAAAATCAATTCCCTATTGCTGGAATGGTTCCTCTATGACCACTGGCTTGAGAGGTAGAGCAGCTAACTTGGGTCTCCCAACAAACTGCTGGCACAGTTCACATTTTCTTACCCACTTATATGCATCTTGTAAAAGAGTTGGCCAATAATATCTGGCTCACAAAATTTTATGGGCAGTTATAGGAGCATAAAAATGTCCTCCATAGGCTAGATTGTGGAAGGATTTCAAAAGTTGGCTTTGTTGCTCCTTGTCAACACAGTGAAGGAACACTCCATCAAGGCTCCTCTTGTACAGACCTTTATCCCAAAGGACAAAATTGGCAGCTTTCAACTTGATAGTCCTCCTTTCTTTGTGAGATAGGTGATCAGGACACTCACCATAAGTAAGGAAATGAACAATACTTGAATAACACTCATTCATGGTGGAGATAAAGAGGACTGTCGGTGTGTCTTCCATCTCTGCTTCTTCATGCTCTATTTATTCTAGTTTGTTATTAGCAATTAATTGGCATAGGCCTTTTCCCTGTACCAACTTTTTTGGCTTGATGATTAGATCAAACTCTTGGATCTTTGCAATATAATTGACTCTTTTCATCCTAAACTCTTGCTGAGTTGGTATGGATTTGACTGTGGTATCAGGAACCAAGATAGTAGTGTGAGAACTCAAGATGTAGAAGCGAAAATGCTTGACTTCCTTCACCATTGCATAAGCATGCTTCTCCTTGTTTGAGTACTTTATTTTATGAGCTTTGAGAGGGCAAATCATGAAAGAAATGGGAGATTCCATACCTTCTTTATTCAGTTGAACCAGAATTGCTAAAAGCGTGTGTTCAGAAGCATAACTATATATGATGAACTCTTTGTTGTAGTTTGGACAAACCAGAATTAGGGCATGGGCAATGGCAGTCTTGATATCCTCAAACACTGACTTGCCTTCTTCATTCTAGCTGAAGGTGGCCTTTCCCTTCATCATATTCACAATATGTCGAGTCTTCTCAAAAAACTTGGGGATGAACCTTCGTAAGAAATTCACTTTTCTGAAGAAAGAGTGAACAACAGTCTTACTTGTAGGCAAAATAAGCTCTTGGATAGACTTGACTCTGTCTATGTCAATCTTTATGCCTCATTTAAACACAATGTGTCTGAGAAGTTTCCCTTCTGTTACTCCAAAAACTGACTCCTTGGGGTTCAAGGATATGCCATTCTGGTGGCAGTGCTCCAACACTTGTTGCAAGTGGCGTATATGATCCGAACAATGTTTAAAAAAGACGATCAAGTCATCAAGATAAACTATAATGAACTTACCCATCTCATCCTTGAAATCAAGGTCCATTGCTCTCTGAAATGTGGTGCCAGCTTTTATCAGGCCAAAAGACATCCTTCTATATGAAAATGTGCCCCAAGGTGTGGTGAAGGTAGTCTTGTGTTGATCTGCTTCACTAACTTCAACCTGATTATATCTTAAGAAGCCATCTAGCATTGATAACATCTCTGAGCTGGTCATTGTCTAAAGCACTTGATCCATGATGGGCAAAAGATAGTTATCCTTTAAAGATGACTGATTCAGATTCCTAAAATCTACACAAATGTGAATTTTGCCATTCTTCTTCCTCATAGGGACTATGTTGGTAATCTATGTGGAATGATGAATTGAAAAAATTATCCTAGCATTCAATATTTTATGTATCTCAGACAAAATAGTACCTGATATCTTTAAATTATACTTCCAGGATTTTTGCTTGTAAGGCACCAAATTATCCTTGAGAGGAATTTTATGGTGAATTTCCTCAGGCCTAAGTGACTTCAGATCATCATAAGAGTACGCCAAAACATCCATGTAATGATGAAGTAGGTCAGTAAATTTGAGTTTCTCCTCCGAAGTATAGCACTTCCCAATGTTCACCATCTTGGGATTTTCCTTGGTACCCAAATTTATCTGATCAAACCCCTGGGAGGAGTTTGAATCCATCTGTTGTTGTTTGATGAACCTATCATGCTTGTCAAATAGTTTCTCAAGAGAAACTAGTCCTTTATGAATCTTATTCCCTTTTCACTGTAGGAATTCTTCACTTGCATTTGAATTCATTTCAGGAAATGATTCGAGTTTTTTGAGCTTACTGCCTTCAAAGTGAAGATGTTTGAAGCTATCTTTTTGTTCCAAAAAGGTGATGATTTGGTTGTCACCATTGAACACTCGCTAATGATTGGCATTATCAAGCACACTTGGTCTAAATACCAATTCGATAGTGTACCTATTTCCTTTGAAGTCTAGATGAGGAACTAAGAGGGTTGCTAAAATAGCCAGTGCATTAGCCTGGTCATTGAGTTCCTTAGGTATGGTAGAGATGTTGAAAGAATAAAAGCTTTCAATTTGATCCTAGACTAGATTGTGGTAATGGTGTAATCTCTCATTTTTGGTTTGATACAGGTTCCTTACTTGACAAACCACCAGTTCAACATCTCTTTTGGCATGGATTTTGATGCTTTTATCTCGAGCAACTTTCAATCCAAGCAATAGAGATTCGTATTCATCTATGTTGTTGGTGTTGCTGAACTGCAACTTGTATGAAGAAGGAAAAATATCTCCTTGAGGAGATATCAACATAATCCCAGCCCTTGAGCCGGTAGAATAATTACTACCATCGAATTCTATGATCCAAACATTATCATAAATTGATATTCTATTAGATTTTCTTTCATTAGAGAGGGAAGATTCTTTTTTATCTATACTGCACACTACCAATTCTTCTGATGTCTCATCTAATTCGATTTATGGATCACCACCTATAAGACTTTTATCTGTTGAAACATGAATATCCTCTATGGTTAAGAATTAATTACCCATGCTTGAAGATTCAAACAAAATTTGAGGTTCAGGGGCTGATGTCTGAGTGACAATATATTTTGATTCCTTTTCAGGAAACAATCTCTTCATGATGCCTTTGACAGGGATCCTCACTTTAGATAGGTCCATGTTTAATTCTCCTCCAACATCTTTACAAAAATTTCACCCTAGAAGAATACTGTATGACACTGGAACATCGGCCACTAGGACTGTCATCTTGATTCTTTTGTCTGGGAATGCTGCAAATGCAAACTGGGCATCTTTGATTTGTCCCAATAGAGGCATTTATTTATTCTCCATGGAGAAACATCTCCCAAAGGTTTTGGTCAGCGTGAGTCCAAGATATTCTGCCACTTTAGTAGGCATGACGTTGTCAGATGCACCTGAGTTTATGATGTAATTGCTCAGTTTGTAACCATTTATCAAAAGGAAAACATAGAAAGGCTCTATCTTCCCAGGGGTAGCTGGAGGAGTAATGACAAGATTGTTTGGGATAGACATGTCCCTTGGGAAATCATGAGTTACCTTTTTAACATCTTGTCCTGCAAGGATAGTGTTGTTCTTCACACACTGAACTAACCTATCCAACTACTCGAGATTGGATTGCAAGAATTCAAATTTAGACATTTGAATTTTAGTCTTCTTGACATGGTCGATTATGTCAAATGACTGAAATGGACTAGGAACAAAGGAAGGCAATTCATCTTTCTAGTTTTTAGGAGGGGGAGGACTAGTCTGTGGAATTAAAGTTGAAGATGGATGCATACTTGATGTACTTATCTTTTTATTACTCACTGGGTCCTTTGGCTAGAAAGGTAGAGAAGTTCCTCATTTGGTAATTGAAATTGTAGGCTAAGAACTTTCCCATATTTTTCCTTTATCAGCTTACTAGGCTAACTGGTTTTAGGACTGGGTGAATACAGCATATGATCGATCAACTACTTCACCTTTAACTCTGGGTTCATCCTGGTAATTTAGGAAACCAATGCTGGAGTCACCAGATGACTCTTCTTGATCTTCTGCAAGGAGATCAACATCATTTTCTTGGTTCAATTTAGTCTGGAAAGAGAAATCAGATTCTATTTCGAGATATCCAACTGCTGAATTGGTTGGGGGTGCTTTAATGGCAAGTTTCCCCTGTGGGGGAGGAAGATGATTTGGTTGTCTTTGATTTTTGGCAGCATTGCCTTGGTATGACTGATTGGGTAATGTCCTTCTTGGCATATCTCTATATGAAGGAGCTAAAGATATCCCTTACACCATTTGCTTCTTAAGAGCTAGCAACTCATTTGCCAACTTCTGCACCATTGGATTAGTAGTACTTGTAGATAGATATTCAGAAGATGAAGAAGATTTACCTCTATTAGGATCTCTCCTTATCTTTCCTACCAAGATAAGGTCATCTTCCACTTCAGTGGCCAAATATTGAGCTATAACAAGGTCTATTTGTCCAGCACGTCTCAACAAAAAACTTACTTCAGGCAGTTGAGAGTTGATGAAGAAACATTTGAGGTTTTTAGGTGTTGGTTGAGAAATTATAGGAATCATGTTCCTCAGTTTGTTGAACTTGGCTATGAAATACCTCATTGGTTCATGAGGCTCCTTAATTTATGTGAGTTGAGCCAACAGGGCATGCGCATCTTCTGCAGGTTTGAATTTGGCTTCAAACTTGGCTTTGAGGGTGTTCCAATCAGTCACAGTCTGGGCCTGTAGATGATAGAACCAATCTACAGTAGCACCTTGTAAAGTTTCCACGAATAGATTGACTGCTACATCCTCATACTCTACACCTATTACGCCACAGGCTATGCTAAAGGCTGCAATATCTTCATCAAGATGAACCTTCCCATCACCATAAAACTTGGAGAAATTTTTCCTTGAACTGCATGGTAGTTCATGTAGAGGTGGAGTTAAATTGAGTGGGCCAAAATATTTACCCCAAGGGCCTTGATCTGCCATTGTATGACTATGGAAAGGTGGAATAAAAAATCTTAGAGGGGTAAGTATTGACAAAGCTTTATTAGTAATAGAAATGGAGGCTTTGCCCGGTAATGGAGACTTGACTTTAGTAGGAGGAAAGCTCCTAGTTCGTTAGAGGCAAGATGGTGAAGGAAACAGATCAAAATTACTTTGTTGTACCAACTCGAATATAGGGTCAACAATACCTTTAGCCCTTTGGCTTCGCGTATACCATGGATCTGCCAGAGTGTAAATATAAAAATGGAAAAGAACTGGCACTACTTCAGCTTGAAGCTTGAGGCTTCAAACTGCATGTTGTTCCATAGTGGGATAAATGGATAAGGATATAATGATAATGGGTAAGACAAAGGTGATGTTTCAATCTAAAGCTTGAGGCTCCAAATTGCACAAAATTACTGTATCCCCAGTGGAGTTGCCAAAAACTGTTGGGTGAATATTTTGTCAATCAACTAACTGATGAGTAAAATAGGTCTCTTCAACCACAATATAGGGAAATTGGTCATCCAAATGTGCAGGTTTACTACATCAAAAGGGGACAAATCTCTCCTCCCATCAAGGGGAGGTTCCCTGTAAATATGCAGGAGCTATATACTATACATATAAGCAGAAAATAACACTCAGGGGTAGGATAAACCATCCATCTCTCTTTTTTAGAGATAATGTTCACAAATCAAAGGAGAAACCCTAATGAAATGATAGAAAGCACTCCTCTTCTTTCAGAAGTGACATTCAACAGACAAAAGAAACCTTTCAAGTGGTGACAAGTAACTGTAATAGGGCACAGTAACACAGTAGAATGAAATGTAGCACAAAGTCTCCACCTCAACTACCAAAGAGTGAAATATGAAGGACAATGAGGGCACAAAGTCATCTCAAGGTCCTTTACACAGAAACAGAATACAAAGGATAATGAGGGCACAAAGTCGTCCCAAGATTCTTTACACAAGAATAGGAAGAAAACACACTAAAGGCAATTATGGGGGCACAAAGTCTCTCCACAGTTGGCTTCAGGACACCTTTCTAATTATTTTCACTAATTCTACTTATTCAATTAAATGGACAAAAAATGTATTAAGGAAATAGACATAAAAATAATTTCCCCAACAACTAAGCTATTCTAGCACAAAGTCTGAAAAGTCACTTGTTTTCTTATTCAAATAAAAAAATATGATCAACAATCTGAGCTCAAAGTCTCAGTAATGCCTTTCAATTTGGGTAGAGTTTTGTTTTTTACAATAGAGAGAGATCTCCTAAAATAATATGAGAGAGTCCAATATATAGTGCTCCAAGAAAGACTTGGGTGCTTTGTTTCACAAAAATATGTTACGATGCATTCAATGCCTTTAAGCATTTTAAATTCTGTCCATAGGTTATGCTAGAATCGAGCATCCATTTTAAATATGGGCTGCTTTATGTGTTTCCTTATGTGTGCATAGCTGTTCGCTCTACTCAATGCAAAAAAACACGCTGCACCATTGAATGTTCATGTTCTTTGATGTCCACCTAGTGGACTACTTTACCTTCTAGAAACATATCCCATTTACAGATATTTCTAATCTTTCTTTATCGTTCCCCCTTTCCTATCTGTATTTTACCCTTATCAATGTGATTTGAGATATCGGGCTATCTCTTTGGCTAGTCGCTAAATTTGTTCACAGGTTCTATGCTTAAGTCTATAAGGATCAACAGTTATTTCATTGTCACAAATTTGATGTGTTCATGTTCATCATTGTTTGAAATCCAACAACTAGTTGCTTGCCCTAAATTTGATGGCTGTAGGCCCATCATCCTTCTTAGCCATTCCTTCATGTCTTTCCTACTTACTCTGGCTGCTTTTCGTTGATCTCAAAAAGTGACACGTGATGCCTTCTGTTGTGAAACATGCAAGGACACGTGGCAACATCTGCTTAACTTATAGAGGCTTTGGGTGCCTTTTGAGAGTCTTGTAGAAGATGACACATGGCAGCTTTCGTTGAGCTCATATAAGCATTGTAGAAACATTCATGACTCTTTTGGATCCACACAGATGCAAACACTTGTCATGCTCCTCTTGACTTTAGCACCTCACCTGGGACCTACCACAGTCCTTACTCAATAAAAAGAAGTTGTGGATGTTGCCACTTGATGGCCTCCATCAAGCTTTGTAGATGACATGTGGCACATTTCGTTGCTTTGAAAGTTACTAGAAAATGTGTCCTAGGAGATGACACTTGGCAGCTTCCACTTCAACTTTATAAGGGACACGTGGCAGCTTCCATTGCACTTTTGACGTTTGATCTTTCTCAAAGGGAACTTGCCCTTCGAGGTCTTGAGAAACGGTCCACTTTCTCTAGTGAGAGCCTCCCGCAAGGGTACCTACCCTTTGAGATCTTTTGGGTGGCCCTTGGACTTTTATTTCTTCGGAAAGTTTTTCCTTTTTCGGTAGACTTTTCCTTCGGACAAAAAGTCTGAAGGAATTCTTTCAAACAATTTGTCTGAATGAAATCTTCCTTCACTTTACCTCTGCTTTCCATCGGGCTTTCTTTTGGCGGGCTTTTGTCTTTGCTTCGGGCTTATTTATTTAGACCAAAGTCCAAAGGAATTTCTTCAAACATTTTGTTCGAAGGAAATGCCTTAATCATTTTGCCTTAATCGATTTTCCATGTTCTTTTCCCAAAAGAGAACTGTGCCCTCCGCAAGGACTGTTCAAGCCTAGAAATATCCTTCGGACTTTTGCAACGGTCCATCTGTTCCTCGCTTTCCCTCCACAAGGGTTGTTTGTCTTTGGTTCACTTTTCCAAAGGAATTCTCTTTGTCAGCTTTTGCTCATTGCCCTCTACAAGGGCACTCGACTTGGTTCACTGTCCTCCGCAAGGGCACTTTTTCCTTTGGGTTTGGGGCAGCACCTTGAACCTGCCAATTGAACTGACCGATTGAACCAACTTTGGCTCAACAGTTCAATGGTTCAATTGGTTCAATCTCTTTATTTGAGTAAGTCTTTTTTATCTCTTGAACCAAATGCATTGAACCATATGGCCATTGAACCTGTTGAACTCGTTGAATCATTGAACCCATTGAACCTTTGAACCAAAGTGGTTCAACGGTTCAATGGTTCAAGCCTTCTTCTCTTTGATAAGTGTTTTGAAGTCATTAAACCTTGAAGCGATTGAAATTTGAACCTTGACAAATGCGCTTAACTCTGCCTGATGACGTTGAACCTATGAACCCATTGAACCCGTTGAACCAAAATGGTTCAAGGTTCAATGGTTCAATGGTTCAAACACTGCATAGAAGCTTGTCAATGAACTCTTTTGGTTGAACCAAGGCATTGAACCAATCCTAAAAATGACTAAGTGTTGTAAACTTGTTCTTTTGATTGAACTCGCTTGTAGAAGCCTTTGAACCTATTGAACCTGTTGATTTCAAGCATTTTGAGTCTGTAGAAACATATCGTCAGAGTCTATAGAAATGATTCTGTATAACTGGTGGAGTTCGTAGATTTAATCATACAGATTTTATAGATTCAAGCCTACAGAGTCTGTAAAACTTGAAAAAACTTGAAAAATAGAGAATTTGAATGCCCAAAACAATTTTTGAGAAGGGGAGAGAGGATTTTGGTCTGTAAAATCAAAATAGTTCAAATTTTGTCCCAAAAATGAATGACATTTTTCGGGGACAACACAACTATCACCATCACTTACTCTTAATTGGTGATAACCACTTCTCAAATCTAGCTTAGTAAAATACTTTACATTTTTCAACTGATATAACAAATCATCAATATGAGGAAGAGGGTAGCAATTTTTAACCATGATTTTATTCAAAGCTTAGAATTCCATGCACATCTGACATGTATCATCCTTTTGGTACCAAGACAATAGGTGAACCACATGGAGAGGTACTTGGCCAAATGACTCCTTTCTCAAGTAACTCCATCACTTTCTTCTTTATTTCTTCATTCTCTACTATTGAAAACTTATACATGCCAATATTAGGGAGAGAAGCATCTTACTACAATTGAATCTCATGTTGAATTTCCCTCATAAGGGGTAAACCTTGTGGATCCTAAAAAACACCATTGTAGTTAGAAATAATCTTTTCTATTTCAAATTGATGTTTAGGATCACAACCCTCTAAGGCTTTGGATTTTTCACTATTCTTTGCTTTTAAAATCATGAAAACAAAACTCTTAATTGAGTTTACAAGTCTTTTAATTTGTCCTGTAAAGACAAGAGTCAAATTAGCTTTAACACGATGGGCTCTTACTATGTATTCAATCCCATTCTTTACAAGCACATATTTATTCTCTTCTCTCTAAAATATTATCTTTCTATCATATAAGTAAGGACTACCCAAAATAATTCCACAAATATCCAAAGGGACTACATCTAACTCTACTTCATCAATGAATTTAGAAGTAATAGCAAACCTCAAGGTGCATGTTTTTGTGACTTGCAATTTTTCATCATCACACACCCATCCTAAAGGATATGGTTTTGGATGTGGTTTAGTTTGGAGTCCTAACTTTTTAATAACCTCTTTATAAATAAGATTAGATTGTGATCCACTATCAAAAAGATATATTTTTTAGTATGCTTAGATATAATATTTATGTGGAAAAGCTCATTCCTTTTTCTTTTAGCATGTTTGGATTTAGTTTTAGAAGATGAAGCAATAACAGAAGGTTTAGTGTTAGAAGAAGAAAAAGTTAAACATTGCAGACCCATGGCAATCACTTTTGTTTCATCACCAGAATATAATCTTAGGTCCTATTGAATTACATCATTATCTTTCTTTTCCTTCTTATTCCAGAACCTCTTTGGCTTGAGTTTTAGATGGAGTTTCCAAAACTTATCCTCATCATGATTCTTCTTGCAATGATTACAAAAAGGTTTTCCTTCCTCTTTCTTTATAGTTTAAGTAGACTTACACTTACCCCTTCTTCTACCTTTACCTTTGTTTTCAAATGGCTTATGAGACTTCTTTCCATAGTCTTCCTTGGTCATCTTACCCCTGGCTTCCATATAGGTGTCTTGCACATAGATTTCATCAAGGTTAGAAAGAATAAACATGAGAATAGTATGTCTCAAATAGCTATGCAAACCTCAAATATATTTTATCAGTGTTTCTAGACTGTACAAATAAATGCCTAATATTAATTCCTTATTTCTAAACTCCTGAGTATAATCCTACACACTCTGACCTTTATTCTCCCAATCCATAGTATCTTCTTGCATATAACCCAAAGTATAATTTTTTTTTCT
This sequence comes from Torreya grandis, assembly GCA_037957365.1. Taxonomy (NCBI): domain Eukaryota; kingdom Viridiplantae; phylum Streptophyta; class Pinopsida; order Cupressales; family Taxaceae; genus Torreya; species Torreya grandis. The sequence goes on along the minus strand of JARHVA010000548.1, from coordinate 4,566,499 downwards.
CATCTCAGAAATAAAATAATTCTAAGAGGAAATTACTTTACAATATTGCTTGAGATCCTCCTATATATTAATACCCTTAAGATGAGTGTTGTGTCACTCATACAAGAGTAGCCAATTAAATTTTATCTTCCTCACTATCAAAATTTTGAATCCTACAATATATCTCAATCTGCTTGACCTAGTTATCCAATTTCTCTGCACTTAGCTCACCATTAAAAATTATCAAATCAAATTTAACATCTAATTTTAAGTGTCAAATAGTTTTACTATCTATAGAAGAGGAGCCTTTCTTGGAAGGTGAACAAGGAATTTCTTCTCTTTCAGCATTATCTTCCTTTGCTTTCTCCTTTCTACATTCCTCATAAATTTCTACAACCATGTTATTCATGCTAAGGGAAGCATGATGAAATTATGCCTCAGACATATCTACTACCATACTTGACTATTAGTTTGCACATCTTGCACTAATTTTAGGATCAAACTCTACAATTTCTCCTTCACCACATCTGGTTAGTAAACAAAACTAGTGCAACTGCTAGAAAATATTATATGGCCTTGATCACAAGCTTTGATACCATACTAATCTAAAAATCCAAGCTCGTAAAACTTTATAGTTTGCTTAGATTGGATTTAAGACTAAATATTAAATTTCAATTACACCTTTAAGTAAATCCAATTTTTTTTTTTAACAATTTCATAATTTAATTAAGGAAATTGAAAGAAATTCATATCATATAGAAGAAATTAAAAAATGACATAAAATATTTGTTTACGGGGTTCACCAAATGGCTACATCTCCAGGTCCAATCTATGAGTGTTACGATATTATTAAAAAACCTCTTTCAAAATAATTACAAATATCTTTGAGTACAATAAAATTATTTCGTACTAGAATAATCTGTCTATGCAACCAAAATAAATCTCTTTAATTTACCAGAGGTTCTTTCTACCTCTGTAACCAAATATTCTCTCTCCATTCTTAAATTTCCACCTCTGTGTAAAATCTCTACTTCTCAGTAAAATCTTGTTGCCTTTATAAAACCACCTATAAATATATATTTCTCAATTCCTCCATGGCATTGGTTGGGCATCGACTAATATCTTTGCACTGGGCAATATTTTTTTGTTTTCCCTTGCCTTTGTACATTGATTGGACACTAACCATTTTCTTTAATTGGGGTTTTATTTCAATAACATGGCATTGAATTTTTGGTATTTTCCCAATATTCACATACTAGTTGAGAATAATTTTTTTGTTCCCATAATAATGAGTTTCCCACTATTTTTAGGTCAACATACCATTAAAACATGATATTTTCTATTGACATGAAGCTGGAAGATGGCATGGAAGTTGGCATTTATTTCCCAATGCCTTGCAAGATTATGACAAAACCATGTAAAATGATGCCAACCAATGTTGAGATTAATTACCAAAATAATTGGTTGATAATGTAAACGTGTTGGTTGTATGCTATACTAGTTGGCATCAATGTTCAATGCCAAGATTATGTGCATGTTGGGTTTTTATCAGCGCCATGTCTCCATGCCTCCATCCCAATATTTCCAATGCATTTAACATTGTGTTCCACTTAATCTTTGTTAGCTCTAGCTTTAGTCAATGCCACACCATAATACCAAACTATAATTTAAACTCGCACTTCCTTCCAATTACCATGCTTTACATTGGATATGCCATCTTGGAGTCACGCCAAACCAAACTCTATTATTAACCATGCAACGGTGAAGTATTTTAATATTTTAATAATGTTTCAAGAACATGTTAGTTGTTTTTTATGATGCCAACCAAGGTGGAGTGGATACACTATGCTTGGTGCTAAAAGCTAACTTGGAGTGTGTGGAGTAATATACAATGCAATTTTTTTTAAATAGCCATGCAAAGGTACGGTTCATTACAAAAATGGGATTAAAGAATTAATAAACTATCTTAATAAAAATATATTTATTAATTATATATATATATATATATATATATATATATATATATTGGTGGCAATTTTTAAAAATTAAATAAAGTGTTGTGGGTGGAGGTGTCACATCTGCGTTTATATTAACAATAATTAATTATAATATAAAGAGAAAAAATATTTTAATCTCTTTATAGATTTTTACCATGAAAGTTATTTGATCAAAATTTGTAGTAGAAATTCCATGTTACCATAGCAAAAAAAAAAATAATGTGGTATAATGATATTGATTATTGGCATCATAGTCTTCCCTGTACTATGAAAACTCTCCCATATTGTGAGCAAACCCCATTAATTCCATTGATGAACAAACCCATAACTCTAATGTAGGTAGTAGGAAATTTGATGCATAAAAAAAGGCCAAACTTTTGGAGGCCATAACATTTGATATGTAGTTCTATTTGAGCCCACCTTTATGCCAAAATGACCATAAAAAAATAGTTCAATGCATCTATATCTCACCCTTCCAATTATGGGACGCTTTAGATACTTTTGAAGGCCATACATGACCATTTGAGGGTCCAAACCATAGTTTAATATTATTTTGGGTTTTTTCCTAAAATTAGAAATTGTCTATTTTTGTAACTAGACTTGAAATTTAGTAAAAATTCATTTGATAGGTTAATTTTAGTGTTTAGTTTATTTTTATATATTTTGATACGTACACATGCTTGCATGCAAATGTTTTTGAAAATAGTAGCTTCTAAAAATAGTAGGTCAAGTTTTATTAATTTTTAGATTTTCAAATTTTGCATGTCAATTCCAATTTTGAGTTGAGGCTTATTTATATATGGTTTGTAATTATCTAAATTGTTCAATAAGAATCAATACATGTTATTATTTCATAAGCTTTTCTATTGATAATTTTATACAACAGTGAATGCAAAAAGGAGAAATGATAGCCATAAACTTGCAAGTAACTCTAAGACAATAGGATTATATACCATCCCAGTAGTGAATAAAGTCATTATTAGGATTTAATAAAAATATATAGATAAAAAAAACTATTTGAAATAATGTGCCTTACTCTGTAATTTTTTTTTGGAGTTTTGTTAAGTGAAGGAGATCTCCAAAAGTGGTTGGGGAAGAACTAGAATATTAGTTTTGCATGTCATGTAATCCTTCTCCCGTAAGACCTTTTTTTAAGCCATTTTCTAACTATGTGAAGCAAAGAGATGACATATTTATAAATTGCCCTTGGTTTGTGGGAAGAGTTTGGGATATCTATGAGGTCTCGGGAGGTGGGTTTTACTCCAAAGATAATAGAATTTGACTTTTGTTCCTATCTGGATCCATTTTTATGGTTTGTTGTCTGAGTTATGTGAATATGATATCTTCAAACAAGTGAGAAATCAATTGGATGAGTATGTTTTCATGGAAAATTCAATTAAATTAGAGCTTAGGAAGTTTATGCAAGGATTTGTGTAAGAATAGATTTTTCCAAACCATTTTCATTGGCTATCAAGTTTAAATAAAAAATTAGAGAATGGCTTCTAAATTTATATTATGAAAATGTTCCTTTCAAAGGCATAATTTTCCATACTCATGGGCACTTTGTAAGGGACTACACTAAGCAAAGGATAAATTTATAATAAAACAATGAAGCATTCAATGATTTAAAAAATAAGGCAATGAACAAGATTCACGGAAAGACTTGAAAGCCAAAGGATCCAAGTAAAGCTAATAAATTCAGCATTTTGCAATCTGTCCTTGAGGAGGAGACCTCTGAGGAAATCAATGTTTTCTTGGCAAAACAAATTTTGTTCAATCAAAATACCTCTAAAGACCTAGGGAAAGCATCAAATGATAAGCAGAAGAAGATAAATTAGAGAAATAAGATCCTCTAGATAGATAAGTTATCTCATCAAAAATTAAAGAATTTTTTGATTAAATTAAAACTATCAAAATCAATGCAAAGGGGATAGGGGAAATGATAGGAGACCTCAAGTTTCAATGTCAAAGAATTTGGAATTATGAATCAATGTTGATAAAATTAGTCAGACATTTATCTTAGATATGTTCCCAATAAAGAAAGGCAAGAAGAGGGAAGGGAAAGGGACCGTGGGGGAGACAAAACATGGGAATAAACAAACTCCAATCATGAAGAAATAACTTTCAAGTTTAGGAGAGGGGATGAGCCCAACGTCCAATGCCCACAGCGTTAAGAGGGTTAAAATCCCCATCATAACATTCCAGCTTGTTTATATATTTATGTATGTAATTATAAGTTTTAAGTTTTAAGCTTTTAGATCAATATAATAATTTCAATCATTTAAATAGAGAGAAAAATAAAAAGTATAATATTGATGATTGTTTAAAATAAAATTAATATACATAATACATTAGTCTTTATTAATATACATATAATAATATTAACATATATATTTTAGATAAATTTATGTAAAATATATCGATATCGAGACAATCACAATTAAATATGTTATAAGTGCCTAGAGAATAATATATGTCGGTATATTTTACTATTATAATTTTAATTGTGTTAGTTATGTTCTATTATATCATTTTTAATGTCAAATATTTGTTATCTAAAAATTTAAGTTACTATAATTTTAATTATGCTAGTTATGTTCTCTTGTATCATTTTTAATGTCAAATATTTGTTATCTTAAAATTTAAGTTATTAAAATTTTAATTATTAATAATTTTATATTTTCATCTCATTTTTAATGTCAAATATGTGTGCTTTTAAAAATTAAAAGGATAATTTAATATCTTAAATGAAGAGATTGACATAAATTAATATAAGAAAAGTTGCGAGAAAATTCTAGTTCTTCATATCCAAGAAATCAAGCATTTCATTTTCATTTTCTTAGATATTAAATACAACATTCCTCATTTAATAATGAAAAAAGACAAAACATTAATATAAAATAAGTGGTAATCAAACGAAATTCATTACTTTTTGCACCTCTCTGTCTTCTTTGATTTTGTTTATTTTTTATAATGTCTATTTTATATTAATTAAATAATTACAAACTTAAATAAATAAATTATTTTATTTTAAAATAAATAAAATTACCATAATAACAAATATAATTTAATACTCAAGAACAGTAATTAAATAAAATTTTATTTTAAAGTAAATATAATTACCACAATAACAAATATAATTCTTCTATCATATATTTTAGCATAGTAAATAAACAAATAAATAATTTTTTCTTGTTTTAAAGTAAATAAAATCACCACAATTAAAAATATAACTCACCTATCATATATTTTATATTATTAAATAATTAGAGATTAATAAATAAATTAATTAAAAGTGGATGTAAGTTTTTTATAATGTGAGCTCTAAAATAATTAAATATTAACGCACTCATACAATTACATAAAATTACTCCATGATTGTAACTGTAGTAACACTTATCAATGTAACAAGCTCATTTTAAAGTGTTTAGTAATATTTATGATTTTTTAAAACAAAATTAACCTCTATTAATATCAATAAAATACAATTCTTTTTGAAAAGTGATAAATCTAATGATAGTTATTCCTTTATTAAAATAGCAGTGAAAGCTCTCCAATACAAAATGTAAAGCTAACAACACTAATAAATTTTATTTTATCATTGTAACATGTCTTTTTAAGGCTTCACACCTAGTTCTTACAATATTAATATATGCAACTCAACAATCAAAGAGATAAATAATAATAAATAATGGCTTTAAACAAGAGAGAATCAATGGCGTTAGAGATTTAGATGCCAAATTAGATAGAAAATTATACAACGTCTTTTCAATCTGTACTTTACATAAATAAAACAATACTAAAATATTTACATTTTAACTGGAAATAGTATCTTTTGTTCTTAAAATGACACAGAAGCATGTATGATATTTTATAGATAATGGATAAAACAAACACACAATCACATGTTGCTTTTTCATGAAAAATGTGGATAATAAATCGTAAGTGTAATAGGTGTAGTTACACAATAAACAAATTTTTGAATGGACTAAATTTTAATATTGTTTTAATGTTATTTTACGCTCTTAATAGTTATATGTTTTCTATCCATAAAATAAGTTCAATCTTCTGCAGAACATAAATTTTAATCTGTAGCTCTATTTGAGCTCTCATTCACACCAAAACAACTATCTTGTAAAGCTCAGTGCATCCATAATCTATCCTATTTATTTATGATTTTTTTTTATATTTTACCAAGGCCATACATGACCATCTAAGGGTCCAAAACAACATTTTAATAAATTTTTAGGATTTTTTTTTTTTTTTTTTAAATTGTATATTTTTGTAATCGGATATGAACTTCAGTTGAAATTGATTTTATAGCTTAATTTTAGTGTTTAAAATATTTTTGAATATTTTTAGAGCTGCATGTTTTCATGGGAAACTTACTAAAATAAAAACTATTAAAATAACAGGACACATTTTAATCATTTTTTAGAGTTTTGAATTTTACATGTCAAGTCCAATTCTTAGTTGAGGTTTATTAATGCAAGTATATATAATTATTTTATTCATTCAATCGATCAATATAAGGTATTTTTTTAGAAGTACTATGCCTATTGAATATTTTTACCTTGATAGCATTTGGGTTTGTTAGTTTTTAAAAATTATATATATATATATATATATATATATATATATATATATATATATATATATATATATATATATATATATATATATATATATATATATGAAATTAGTATTTATTTTATGTAAAATAAATTTTATTAATTATCAATTATATCTTATTAATATTTATTTTGGAGTATATTTTACAACAATTTTGATAAAATATTACAAATAAATGTTATCAAAATTGAGCAACTTAATCACATGATATGGATACACATATTTATTTTATATCAACTTGTTACATCAAATTCATATTATAAAATTATATGTAAACCCATCCAAAAATAATTTCAATACAAAAGTAGGGGCTAGCCACTATCGACCCTTGTTAATTTTATATATTACATATTTATTAATTGGAAAATTAATTTAAAATATATTTTAATGTGTGAAAATTATATAATTTAAAACATTATTTTATTATCTAACATGGTTTTTTTATTATTATTATGGGTAAAGGGTTGGGTTTTTTTAAACTAGGGACCTTAACTCTAAAATAGAAACATGCAGACAAGGACTAATAAGCCAAATATTACAAAAATCTTGGCAGCACTACAACACAAAATAGAACAAAAATATTTAAAAAAATTGTCAATGACCAACCTAAATCACTAAACTTTTGAGATTAAAGGATCAAAAGTAATGGATTAGTCCTTCTTTTACCATTCTTACTGTTGCTCAAAATTTATTTTCTGTTGAAGCTGCTTCTGTCCTTCAAAAAATAGCTATGATTATTTCAAAGTATTTTCTTTTCCAGATCTGAGAATCATATTGGAAGGTTCAACATTCTTTTTGCCATGTCTTTTTTTCGTACTGCCAACTACAGTCCATTCTCTGTCATCTCCTACATTTGGATAAATATGAATGGTAATATGAAAAAATCAATTGAATGAGATTTTTTATGGTATATAAGTTGACTTCAAAATCTACATTAGGTTCATAATTAAATTATTTAAAATATTCTATCACCTTCAACAGGCACTGAAAAGATATTATCCTTGCAAGGCACCTCTTCCTTCAAACCCTGAGGAGTCTCTGGCACTTCACTAGCTGAGACAGAATCCACATTATCCACATCATTAATTTCCACAAGTATATCCTTCCACTAAAGGATAACCCTCTTATTCTTAGATAAATTGTAACTCTAAGATAAATGTTCAACATTGAAACATCTCCTACATTAAAAGGACAATCCCTCATAATTAAGAGATTGATTCAAATTTCTATCCTTAATCATAAGTTGTATAAACTCAATGAGATCCCTAAAACAATCCAGATTAAAAATAATTATATCATATGTGGGATGAATTAGTTTACAAGAATCATAATCTACTTTCAAGAATTCTAGCATAGGTGAAAACTAGGTCTAAAGGTCTTATCCCTGTAGGATCACCCTGAGACTATCATGAGTGTTCCAATGGATCATATACATGTTCAATTAACCTCATACATCCTATTATTCCTTTTTCCATCCATGTCACCAATCCAACATGCTCAAATTATCTCATTAGGACTTTACGTGCCATGACTAGGCTTCTTAAGCACTTAAAACTTGACAACTAAACTTAAAACACTCCTTGATGCTTCTACACCTTGATCACATGCCTTACATGCTACTCAAATTATTTCATAGAATTTCACATACCTCTTCATACTCACCATGCACATGATCATGATATGACTATGCTTGTTCTAACTAGTCTTCTCAAGACACCTTGTACTCAAGGATTAGCACTCAAACATGCTTACCTTGTACTCACCAAACAAAATTATCACACCACTAAAACACTATTCAATATTATCTCTCATCTCTACATTCTTCAATGACATCATGAACACCTTTCTCAGGAACCTTTGACATTGATGATAACATCAATGTCAAACCTCAACAATAGGAACATTGCTCAACAATATCCCCATTTCTCAGTGATGGAAAAATATATTGCATATTGATCATTATTATTTCCCCATTATGATATCTATCCCCTTTGACATAAATGACAAAGTTATGTCTACAACTCCTTGGATCACACTCCTTATAACCAAAATACTCAACACACAAGACTATGATTTTATGAGACATAATACAAACATGCTTCCCTTATCTCCATGCATACCTTCTTGGAACAACTCACCTATTATTGGAGCTAATGAGCATGAATATCTCCCCCTATGTAATTGGATTCTTAAATGACTATTAGGGGTAGGAATTACACCCAATTCTTGTCTTAAGTGTTCAAATGTTACCCTTGGAAGTGGTTTGGTCAAGATGTTTTTAGTCTGATCCTGTGTAGAAACATATTCAAGTTTGACACTTTATTCACTTACCTGATCTCTTAAAAAATTATACCTAATGGGAATTTGCTTGGTCTTTGAGTGAATGATAGGGTTCTTTTAGATGCTTATATTACTTGTATTATCATAATAGATAGGGCTAGGACCATCATACTCCACTTTCTAGTCTTTTAGGGTCTATCTCATCCATAAGACTTGAGTGCAACATGAAGCTACTGTAATGTACTCAAACTCATAGTGGATAAATCTATTGATGGTTACTTCTTTCTTATCCATAAAATTAGGTACCCACCTAAGAATAAATATCCTCCATTGGTACTCTTCATATCATCTATACTTTTGTCCTAGTCTACGTCTGTATAGACTGTCAAATTGAACTCCTTACTTCTTGGATACCATAATCCTTAATACATATTCCCCTTAAGATACATGAGTATCCTTTTGACTTATTGCATATGATTTTCCTTTGGATATTCTTGAAACCTTAACACAAGACCTACTACTTGCATGATCATTGACCTATATTATGTTTGATTGACCCTTGAATACTCATCTTTCTTGCTCAACTTACACCCTATGATCACGGGTGTACTAACTACCTTGCAATCTTCCATCTCAATTCTTCTTCAACATCTCGCTTATATACTTGGCTTGTGAGATGAATATACCTTTTTTAGATTGAGTGATTTACAACCAAATAAAGATAGATATTTCTCCTATCATGGACATCTCAAACTCTTTCTTCATCACCTCTATGAAGGCCTTGGTCATGTTCTCATTGTTTACGCCCAATATGATTTTATCCACATAGACAACTACTATAAATTTATGTTCATTTTCTATTTTGATGTATAGATTACTATCTACAACTCCTCTTTTGAAACCTTGATCCAATAGATATGTGTCCAACCTAACATACCAAGTTATAGGAGCTTGTTTTAGACCATAAAGAGCCTTTTTCAATTTACAAACATAGTATTTATCATCTAATAGTGAGAACCCTTCAAGTTGCTCAATGTACACTTCCTCTTCCAAATTCTAATTGAAAAAAATAGATTTGACATCCATTCAAAATTCCTTAAATCCTTTGAATCCTGTGTATGTTATAAACTGATCACCTCCAATCTTGCTACTGGTGTAAAGGTCTCCTCAAAGTTTACCCTTCAAATTTTTTATATCCCTTGGATATCAATATAGCCTTGTTCCTAGTGACTTGTCCATCATCATTCAACTTGTTTCTAAACACCCATTTTGTGCCAATGACATTTTTATCTTTAGGCTTAAGAACTGGTTCCCAAGTCTCATTATTTTCTATTTGGTCTAACTCCTCATTCATATCACCTATCCAAAATTTATCTTTGCTTGGTTCTATAAGATTCTTAGGTTTAATATTGGATAATATAGAAACATTTTCTTGATTTAAATATTACTTACCAGTCTTCTCCTTATTTGCATACATATATTCTTGTTGCCAATGATTTGAGATTCAGGGTGATCTCTTTGAATCTATCATGAGGATCCTTTTGATTCTAGTCTCTCTTCAACTTATTATTCTTCCTCATCAAACTCTATAGTCTCCTCTTAATTCTTGAATTTTATATTCTCCAAAGCATCCTTTGATTGTGAGTGTGATTTTATTATCTCATCAATCTTCACATTGGTGCTTTCCACTATCTTTTGTAGCTTCTTGTTATAACATGTATAAACTGAACTCATTGATGAGTATCCTAATATTATACCTTCATCAAATTTGTAATCAAAATTTCCCAAGTCTTCATCATCCCATTTGATGAAACATTTTCTCCCAGACACTCTAAAGTGTTCCACATTAGTAGGTCTTCCCTTCTGTAGTTCATAAAGAGTCTTGTTGTCATTGGTCCTTATCTATCCTCTATTCAAAATTTCTACTACAGTGATTATTGCCTCTCTCCAATATCCATCAGATAATATAGACTCATTCAACATAGTTCTATCCATCTCTCAAATTGTCTTATTCTTCCTTTCCATTACCCCATTATGTTGAGGTGTCCTAGCTTCTAAGAATTATCTCCTTATTGCATGAACCTCACAAAAGTCATCAAACTCATTGGTATAAAACTCTCCTCCTCTATCATATCTTAGAAGCTTCATCTTCCCATTATTATCATTCTCAACAAGATCCTTGAGCGCCTTGAACTTGTCAAGAGCTTTTAACTTTTGTTTAAATATTGCAACCCAAGTCATTCTTATGTAATCATCTATGAGTAACATGAAGTAGTTATCTCCTTGAATGCTTTGAATTCTTGTAGGACCACATAAATGTGAATTAAATCCAAGGGTCTTGTAGTAGAGTACTCCTTAGACTTGACCCTTCTTCTAGTCTTCTTACCATGTTGACATGCCTTGCAAAGTATTTTTTTAGGTTTGGTGATCTTATTCATGTTCTTCGCATACTTCTTAATGCTAATCTTGACCAGATTTTCAAAGTTTAGGTGACCTAAATTTATGTACCATATCCAACTTTCATATATCTTGATCATGAAGCACCTCTCCTTATTGATCCCATTCAAGACATATAGATTATTCTCAGTCCTCTTAGCATTGACAATTAGCCGTATTGATTTGGCTCTCTTTATCTCACATACCCTTTATCATGAAAGGTTAGTGTGTGTCTTTTATTTCAAATTTGACTTAAACTAAGTAGGTTATGTTTCAAACCTTCCACATACAACACATTTTATGTATTATTCTTCCCATTGTCCAAACTTAAGACACCTTTGACAACTATAATGAAAGTTATGTTGTCTCCAAACATCACTATTCCTACAACATTCTTCTTCAATGAGATGAACTTATTTTTTTCTCATGTCATGTGGCTTGAGAAACCACTACCTATATACCATTTCATGTCTTCATCTTGAATGTGAGAAGCAGTTTGAGTTAGCATGGAATCCTCTTTAGTCTTCTATGTCTCCTTAGCAAATAGTCCATCTTGATTTTTGAGCTCAATATGATTGCTCTTAACTTATTTTAGCTTCCATACCAATGTTTGATCCTTGTCAAGCATTATAAGAGCCTCATGTGTCTTATTAAATATTGAGGGCCTTCTAACTCTATTAGATCAGAATCTTTCAATGTGTCTTATATGGTGACAGATGTAGCAAACAATTTTTTTGTACTTACCTCTTGACTAAATACTCCTTTTCCCATGATTTCATGATGGTTTATCCTTTTTACATTGGGTTGCCTAATTATTATTTTCATGTTAGTACTATTGACTTGTTTTTACTTCTCATGCTTTATCTCAAGCTTGCTCATCTTGTATATGAACTAATTATTCTCAACCTTCAAAGAAACTAGCTTTATCTTCATCTAGTCACAATCAACTTCATTTGATATAAACTTTGTATTAACACCTTCTAACTAATTTTTGAGGTTATTCATAGTCTTCTTTTGATGCTTAAAATAATCAAAGGCACTTATGATCTCAGCTTCAAGGTCTACATTAACTTCTTCTTTTTCATTTTCATAGTAGACTTCTTCATCATACATGTTGTCTTCTTCCTTTTTATCATTGGATATCTTGTGCTTCTTAGGATCACCTTCAAGCTATTAGACTTGATTTAAAGGACCATAATATAATATCAATTATTAGAATAATAATGACTAAGGGAGTGGGGGTGAATCAGACTTCAAAACTTCTACAAATATAATTTATCATTCATGAAATAACAAATCAATATAGTGAACTAGCAACACATCAAGAACCATTTGTATGAGCATGAGACAAGATCATAACATAGATAACACTTATTTGAGTGGGAAACCCTCGAGGGAAAGAAAACCTACTGATATATACAAATGGACTATATTCTTATAATAAAAAAATAAAATTTAGTAAATAACTTACTCCAGATGGAGCACCAACCCCAACTAGCTAAGCATTAACATAGCTAGGCTTTAGCAAGCACCAACTTGCAAGGAGGAACAAACCCCCTAGATGACTTAGCACCAAATAAAACACCTAATTAATTTGATAACCTTAAAGACACCTTATTTATAAACCAAATATTTATGACCACCTCTTTATCTCTTCACACTCTTTTATCCCTATCAAACTGCCTTCTAGGCTCTTTCGGTCAACTAGGTCTCCTTAAGATGGATTAGGTCATATAAACTTGATTTTCATCTACAAATAACCCTATTATATATTAATTATATTTTATATACACCCTTATTATGGTATAAAATACCTTATTTATCTCTTCAAAGTGCTATATCCTTTGCTTTAATTCACTCATTCTCTAACTCATCAATTAGGCCTATTAGGCGTTGTTTTTGTACTAGGCTCTTGCTCATGCTCCTCTTGGTTGGCCATACATACTTGACCAATTATATATTCAACAAAATAGACCTTATAATATTAAAAATACATGAATAAAAAATTAAATTAGGTCAGTCATAGCTCAAATGGACCAAATCCCTCTTTAGGCCTTAAGGAGACGTACTTCAATTAGGCCTTCATTAGTACATGTTACCCTTTGATCTTCTTGGAACAATTTAAAAATTTATATATAGAAATAAAAATTCATATTAAACTCAAATATATTCATAATAATCTCATCTTAGTTCCATGACACCTTTTATCTCCAATCACCACTTGAAGCCCACCATTTGTATTGTTCACATTAGACCTTCACACACACAAATGGTTTGTCTTGGACAACTGAAGATAACAAGATGTTTAGCCACAAAATCATGAAAAATATATATTAAAATATCCTTAAAAACCTCAAAAACTTCACCAATTGATTCATATATATGATATTATTATATAATTATATAATTATTATATATAAATATAATATTTTCAAATTTAAATATTGGTCTTACAAACCAATCTCACAACCTTGTATCTCATTGTCTCATTTGAACTAGATAGGTCAACTTATGAGCAACATTTTCACTATAACCACTGACCTAAAAAAATTATAAAAAAAATTAACATGAAATAAAATTATTTAAAAAAATATCTATGTACTTGGTTTCATCGCTAATCCATGATAACACATTCTTAAACCTCTTCTCACTATTGCCTAAGTTTTTCACTATTT